>CANDYM010000534.1:0-15748 GCA_947397865.1 Polietes domitor
CAAAACTGACCGATTCAACAAAAGTATTTAGTTATTTAGTTATTTAGTTATTTAGTTATTTAGTTATTTAGTTATTTAGTTATTTAGTTATTTAGTTATTTAGTTATTTAGTTATTTAGTTATTTAGTTATTTAGTTATTTAGTTATTTAGTTATTTAGTTATTTAGTTATTTAGTTATTTAGTTATTTAGTTATTTAGTTATTTAGTTATTTAGTTATTTAGTTATTTAGTTATTTAGTTATTTAGTTATTTAGTTATTTAGTTATTTAGTTATTTAGTTATTTAGTTATTTAGTTATTTAGTTATTTAGTTATTTAGTTATTTAGTTATTTAGTTATTTAGTTATTTAGTTATTTAGTTATTTAGTTATTTAGTTATTTAGTTATTTAGTTATTTAGTTATTTAGTTATTTAGTTATTTAGTTATTTAGTTATTTAGTTATTTAGTTATTTAGTTATTTAGTTATTTAGTTATTTAGTTATTTAGTTATTTAGTTATTTAGTTATTTAGTTATTTAGTTATTTAGTTATTTAGTTATTTAGTTATTTAGTTATTTAGTTATTTAGTTATTTAGTTATTTAGTTATTTAGTTATTTAGTTATTTAGTTATTTAGTTATTTAGTTATTTAGTTATTTAGTTATTTAGTTATTTAGTTATTTAGTTATTTAGTTATTTAGTTATTTAGTTATTTAGTTATTTAGTTATTTAGTTATTTAGTTATTTAGTTATTTAGTTATTTAGTTATTTAGTTATTTAGTTATTTAGTTATTTAGTTATTTAGTTATTTAGTTATTTAGTTATTTAGTTATTTAGTTATTTAGTTATTTAGTTATTTAGTTATTTAGTTATTTAGTTATTTAGTTATTTAGTTATTTAGTTATTTAGTTATTTAGTTATTTAGTTATTTAGTTATTTAGTTATTTAGTTATTTAGTTATTTAGTTATTTAGTTATTTAGTTATTTAGTTATTTAGTTATTTAGTTATTTAGTTATTTAGTTATTTAGTTATTTAGTTATTTAGTTATTTAGTTATTTAGTTATTTAGTTATTTAGTTATTTAGTTATTTAGTTATTTAGTTATTTAGTTATTTAGTTATTTAGTTATTTAGTTATTTAGTTATTTAGTTATTTAGTTATTTAGTTATTTAGTTATTTAGTTATTTAGTTATTTAGTTATTTAGTTATTTAGTTATTTAGTTATTTAGTTATTTAGTTATTTAGTTATTTAGTTATTTAGTTATTTAGTTATTTAGTTATTTAGTTATTTAGTTATTTAGTTATTTAGTTATTTAGTTATTTAGTTATTTAGTTATTTAGTTATTTAGTTATTTAGTTATTTAGTTATTTAGTTATTTAGTTATTTAGTTATTTAGTTATTTAGTTATTTAGTTATTTAGTTATTTAGTTACTTTAGTTATTTAGTTATTTAGTTATTTAGTTATTTAGTTATTTAGTTATTTAGTTATTTAGTTATTTAGTTATTTAGTTATTTAGTTATTTAGTTATTTAGTTATTTAGTTATTTAGTTATTTAGTTATTTAGTTATTTAGTTATTTAGTTATTTAGTTATTTAGTTATTTAGTTATTTAGTTATTTAGTTATTTAGTTATTTAGTTATTTAGTTATTTAGTTATTTAGTTATTTAGTTATTTAGTTATTTAGTTATTTAGTTATTTAGTTATTTAGTTATTTAGTTATTTAGTTATTTAGTTATTTAGTTATTTAGTTATTTAGTTATTTAGTTATTTAGTTATTTAGTTATTTAGTTATTTAGTTATTTAGTTATTTAGTTATTTAGTTATTTAGTTATTTAGTTATTTAGTTATTTAGTTATTTAGTTATTTAGTTATTTAGTTATTTAGTTATTTAGTTATTTAGTTATTTAGTTATTTAGTTATTTAGTTATTTAGTTATTTAGTTATTTAGTTATTTAGTTATTTAGTTATTTAGTTATTTAGTTATTTAGTTATTTAGTTATTTAGTTATTTAGTTATTTAGTTATTTAGTTATTTAGTTATTTAGTTATTTAGTTATTTAGTTATTTAGTTATTTAGTTATTTAGTTATTTAGTTATTTAGTTATTTAGTTATTTAGTTATTTAGTTATTTAGTTATTTAGTTATTTAGTTATTTAGTTATTTAGTTATTTAGTTATTTAGTTATTTAGTTATTTAGTTATTTAGTTATTTAGTTATTTAGTTATTTAGTTATTTAGTTATTTAGTTATTTAGTTATTTAGTTATTTAGTTATTTAGTTATTTAGTTATTTAGTTATTTAGTTATTTAGTTATTTAGTTATTTAGTTATTTAGTTATTTAGTTATTTAGTTATTTAGTTATTTAGTTATTTAGTTATTTAGTTATTTAGTTATTTAGTTATTTAGTTATTTAGTTATTTAGTTATTTAGTTATTTAGTTATTTAGTTATTTAGTTATTTAGTTATTTAGTTATTTAGTTATTTAGTTATTTAGTTATTTAGTTATTTAGTTATTTAGTTATTTAGTTATTTAGTTATTTAGTTATTTAGTTATTTAGTTATTTAGTTATTTAGTTATTTAGTTATTTAGTTATTTAGTTATTTAGTTATTTAGTTATTTAGTTATTTAGTTATTTAGTTATTTAGTTATTTAGTTATTTAGTTATTTAGTTATTTAGTTATTTAGTTATTTAGTTATTTAGTTATTTAGTTATTTAGTTATTTAGTTATTTAGTTATTTAGTTATTTAGTTATTTAGTTATTTAGTTATTTAGTTATTTAGTTATTTAGTTATTTAGTTATTTAGTTATTTAGTTATTTAGTTATTTAGTTATTTAGTTATTTAGTTATTTAGTTATTTAGTTATTTAGTTATTTAGTTATTTAGTTATTTAGTTATTTAGTTATTTAGTTATTTAGTTATTTAGTTATTTAGTTATTTAGTTATTTAGTTATTTAGTTATTTAGTTATTTAGTTATTTAGTTATTTAGTTATTTAGTTATTTAGTTATTTAGTTATTTAGTTATTTAGTTATTTAGTTATTTAGTTATTTAGTTATTTAGTTATTTAGTTATTTAGTTATTTAGTTATTTAGTTATTTAGTTATTTAGTTATTTAGTTATTTAGTTATTTAGTTATTTAGTTATTTAGTTATTTAGTTATTTAGTTATTTAGTTATTTAGTTATTTAGTTATTTAGTTATTTAGTTATTTAGTTATTTAGTTATTTAGTTATTTAGTTATTTAGTTATTTAGTTATTTAGTTATTTAGTTATTTAGTTATTTAGTTATTTAGTTATTTAGTTATTTAGTTATTTAGTTATTTAGTTATTTAGTTATTTAGTTATTTAGTTATTTAGTTATTTAGTTATTTAGTTATTTAGTTATTTAGTTATTTAGTTATTTAGTTATTTAGTTATTTAGTTATTTAGTTATTTAGTTATTTAGTTATTTAGTTATTTAGTTATTTAGTTATTTAGTTATTTAGTTATTTAGTTATTTAGTTATTTAGTTATTTAGTTATTTAGTTATTTAGTTATTTAGTTATTTAGTTATTTAGTTATTTAGTTATTTAGTTATTTAGTTATTTAGTTATTTAGTTATTTAGTTATTTAGTTATTTAGTTATTTAGTTATTTAGTTATTTAGTTATTTAGTTATTTAGTTATTTAGTTATTTAGTTATTTAGTTATTTAGTTATTTAGTTATTTAGTTATTTAGTTATTTAGTTATTTAGTTATTTAGTTATTTAGTTATTTAGTTATTTAGTTATTTAGTTATTTAGTTATTTAGTTATTTAGTTATTTAGTTATTTAGTTATTTAGTTATTTAGTTATTTAGTTATTTAGTTATTTAGTTATTTAGTTATTTAGTTATTTAGTTATTTAGTTATTTAGTTATTTAGTTATTTAGTTATTTAGTTATTTAGTTATTTAGTTATTTAGTTATTTAGTTATTTAGTTATTTAGTTATTTAGTTATTTAGTTATTTAGTTATTTAGTTATTTAGTTATTTAGTTATTTAGTTATTTAGTTATTTAGTTATTTAGTTATTTAGTTATTTAGTTATTTAGTTATTTAGTTATTTAGTTATTTAGTTATTTAGTTATTTAGTTATTTAGTTATTTAGTTATTTAGTTATTTAGTTATTTAGTTATTTAGTTATTTAGTTATTTAGTTATTTAGTTATTTAGTTATTTAGTTATTTAGTTATTTAGTTATTTAGTTATTTAGTTATTTAGTTATTTAGTTATTTAGTTATTTAGTTATTTAGTTATTTAGTTATTTAGTTATTTAGTTATTTAGTTATTTAGTTATTTAGTTATTTAGTTATTTAGTTATTTAGTTATTTAGTTATTTAGTTATTTAGTTATTTAGTTATTTAGTTATTTAGTTATTTAGTTATTTAGTTATTTAGTTATTTAGTTATTTAGTTATTTAGTTATTTAGTTATTTAGTTATTTAGTTATTTAGTTATTTAGTTATTTAGTTATTTAGTTATTTAGTTATTTAGTTATTTAGTTATTTAGTTATTTAGTTATTTAGTTATTTAGTTATTTAGTTATTTAGTTATTTAGTTATTTAGTTATTTAGTTATTTAGTTATTTAGTTATTTAGTTATTTAGTTATTTAGTTATTTAGTTATTTAGTTATTTAGTTATTTAGTTATTTAGTTATTTAGTTATTTAGTTATTTAGTTATTTAGTTATTTAGTTATTTAGTTATTTAGTTATTTAGTTATTTAGTTATTTAGTTATTTAGTTATTTAGTTATTTAGTTATTTAGTTATTTAGTTATTTAGTTATTTAGTTATTTAGTTATTTAGTTATTTAGTTATTTAGTTATTTAGTTATTTAGTTATTTAGTTATTTAGTTATTTAGTTATTTAGTTATTTAGTTATTTAGTTATTTAGTTATTTAGTTATTTAGTTATTTAGTTATTTAGTTATTTAGTTATTTAGTTATTTAGTTATTTAGTTATTTAGTTATTTAGTTATTTAGTTATTTAGTTATTTAGTTATTTAGTTATTTAGTTATTTAGTTATTTAGTTATTTAGTTATTTAGTTATTTAGTTATTTAGTTATTTAGTTATTTAGTTATTTAGTTATTTAGTTATTTAGTTATTTAGTTATTTAGTTATTTAGTTATTTAGTTATTTAGTTATTTAGTTATTTAGTTATTTAGTTATTTAGTTATTTAGTTATTTAGTTATTTAGTTATTTAGTTATTTAGTTATTTAGTTATTTAGTTATTTAGTTATTTAGTTATTTAGTTATTTAGTTATTTAGTTATTTAGTTATTTAGTTATTTAGTTATTTAGTTATTTAGTTATTTAGTTATTTAGTTATTTAGTTATTTAGTTATTTAGTTATTTAGTTATTTAGTTATTTAGTTATTTAGTTATTTAGTTATTTAGTTATTTAGTTATTTAGTTATTTAGTTATTTAGTTATTTAGTTATTTAGTTATTTAGTTTGTTACGAGCGGGTTCATTGGAAAATTTTAAATCTCAGATACTTGTAAAATTTAATTAATTTTGGGGGTCAATGGCATAAAATAAACTTTAGGGCTAGCTCTGCCTCTCGTGGCGTGGTTTCCGACCCATGTACTTCAACCCGTAAGCATAGAAAAAAAATGCCATTCGTATAAGCCACATAATAAAAAAAAAGAAGAAAAACAAAAGAACTTGGGTTGTTGGCAACAAACCGGACGAATCTATGCGGATCAGAGAATATTGTAATCCTAATTCACCGTTTTTCCATTTGCCCGCAATACTACCTTCCTTTCTCAAGAAAAATTACATGATGTTTAGAATTTCATTTCTATAGTATAATTTTATTTAAAATGTAGTATGAGTTGAGAGACAAGTAAAAATTAAGTATACCAAGTTCATATTAAATGCTATTACGTTTGTCTATGCATATATAGTTGAGTTTAAAATTTACGTTTAGATATAGAAAATTTATATATTTAGTTTTAGAATAATAGTAAATTTATATATTTAGTTTTAGAATAATAGTAAATTTATTTAGTTGTAGGATAGTAGTAAATTTATATATTTAGTTGTAGAATAATAGTATAATTACATATAAGTGTAGTATAGTACATAGTTCAGTTTACAATTTAGGTTTAGATATAGTACATTTATATATAATTAGTTTTAGAATAATATTAATATAATTCGATATAAGTGTAGTGTAGTATAGTATATGAATGTGGTATTTATCGGTGAGTTTAGTTAATGTATATAGTTATAATTCAATATAATAATTTTTTTTTTTTTTTCCAGATATTTAGGCAATTATAATAAAATTCACGAGAAAAAAAAACAATATTTTGTTACCCTAATAATTTGTACATGTACAACTTTTTTTTTAAAAAAATAAAAATACATTTTTCTTATAACTAGTTACTTATCTACAGCTACTGATCTTCGTTCTCTCTTCTTCTTAGACAAATCATTTCAGCTTCCTTTGTGTTCTCTTGTTTCTTTTTGGTTATGTATTGTCTGATAGTTTGAGGTTATGTTTATTTTATTGGTTTTTTCTTCTTTTATAACTTTTTCCATTTTCTTTAAGGTTATGTTTTCAATTTTTCTTGTAAGGTTAGGTTTTCTTTTATAACTTTTTCCATTTATTATTTTGAGGTTATGTTGATTTTATTGGGTTTTCCTCTTTCATAAATTTTACCAATTTCTTTAAGGTTATGTTTTCAATTTTTCCTTTAAGGTTAGGTTTTCATTATATAACTTTTTTCATTTCTTTTTTTGAGGTTATGTTGATTTTATTGGTTTTTTTTTCCTCTCTTTTATAAATCTTTACATCTTCTTCAAGGTTATGTTTTCAAATTTTCCTTTATTTAAGGTTAGGTTTTCGTGATAAAACAACTTGTTGAGTTCGTCACTCTTCTCTTATCTTAATTTTTTTTTTTAATGCGATCTTTCTCTACTGCCACACTTGAGAAAGAACGCCACAATCAAGCAAGGCCAGACGTATTCAAACAACCGATGCTTTACAAAATTCCACTTTCTAGTGTTTTCCCTTTCATACTTTCGAAAATATTTATTCAATTTTCAATTAAAATGATGAACGAATTATATGTAGCACGTTGTTTTCTCAAATGTTAAACTGAAACTGACTATCACTGACCGTCCGCTTTGTTGGTTGTCAAGACTCCAAAAACTGTCAATTCTTCGTCAAATCTGCCATCTTTTTCGTTCTTCTAACTGTTGTTTGTTTCACCAAATTAGCGAAACAAAAACAATTCGACAAAGAAGCAGAAGGAGATGGAATGAAATATAAATTGTTGACAACTGTGAAAGGGTTGCCAACAATCTCCAAAAAAAATAAGTGCCATGCCGACAACTTGTTGCACTGAGAGAAATTAAATTTTCTCGCACTAAATCCCTAACAAAACTGCTTCGTTATGAAAATTATTAATTGAGTAACGAACAGGAAAAAGGATTTCCAAATAGTTGCAAACGTGTGGCACGACCCACGACAAGCCGGGCAAAACAAACAGAATAAAAAAAAATATATTAAATCGAATCAAAGTTTTGACATTTTCTTGAAAAAAAAAATTGTATAGATAAACATATCCAGAAGGGGAAAAAAATATAACCACAAACGTGTGGCACGACCCACGACAAGCCGGGCAAAATAAATAAAAAAAACTAGACTATGGAATCAAGACTTTGATTTTGAAACACCATGTAGAGAAAGCAATATTGAAGTATAATTTAGAAGGAATACTTTTTCTCTCTCAAATTTCCAATATTCACAATTATACACCATAAAATTTCGAAGTTGTCGTATGAATCGTGTAGACAAAATTTTCGAAATTAGGGCTTTAAATCAGTAGCATGGTATCTACCTACCAATTTACCTTGTAGATCTTCCACATCATACAGTGCATTGCCAATTGGTGCACGTATGCGACATTTTAAATATTTTGGTGAAAATTTAGCGTTTATGCCCTTTTGAAAACTGCTCAGGTTGTTGTTTTTCCTAAAAACTTCCTGACCAACTTTGTAATTTACCGGTTTGGTGCGCGTATTATATACCCTAGCCGCTTTCTCATGAGCCTTTTCAAGGTTTAGAGTTATCTTGTCCCTAATATTGGATAATTTATCCACTCTTGTAACTATGGTGTCATCTACTAGCATGTTCAATTTTCCCAGCAGGGAATACGTAGAACCATGCATGCACATATTCTGGCCGAACATAGCGTAGTATGGTGAACACTGAATCGAGGTGTGAACGTCACCTCTTAATATTTCCAAAAGGCGAGGTATACATACGTCCCAGTTTAAATGATTCGGCTCATTTTTCAAATAAAATCGAATTTTTGATATTATCTCACGATTTGCGCGCTCGGAAGAGTTTGCCTGTGGTGAATATAACCCGGTTTTTATATGGGTGACTCCATAGAGAGAAAAAAAATCATGCATTTCGCGAGAAACAAACTGTTTCGCATTGTCGCTGTGGACATATTGTGGGACACCAAAGGTATTAAAAATACAATTTTGAAAAAAATCGATAACGTTTATCGACGTAGCAGATCTTAAAGGCTTGAGAAAAAGAAACTTCGTAAAGTGGTCAAGGACAATGAATAATTGGGTATTTTTCGCTTTCGAACACGGATATGGACCAAGAAAATCACAATATAAACGCTGCATCGGACGGACAGTTTTAAAAGCATCGCCCATAGGCGGCCGAAGAATTTGATTCGTGGGTTTAATGATTTTACAATCATCGCATTTATTAACATATGCTTTTATTTCACGCGCCATTGAGGGCCAATAATACTTTTGGCGTATTCTGGAGAGTGTTTTGAAATAACCGCCGTGGCAACTAGAACTATGTCCTAGTTGAATAGCTTTTTCCGTTAAGGAATTTGGAAGCCATAATCTCCATAGGCTATCTTCCTCATTTTCCACACCCTGGCGGAACTTTACTCTTTTAAAAATGCAATTATCGGACAGACGGACATCGGGAAGCATATCTTTATTTTCAGTAACTATATTCTTCAAGTCTTTATAATCGGGACTATCGAATTCGGACGATTTCGTATCTATTTCCGGAAAACTACAATCAATTTCCAAGGCGT
The DNA here is from genome assembly GCA_947397865.1 of Polietes domitor. Lineage (NCBI taxonomy): Eukaryota > Metazoa > Arthropoda > Insecta > Diptera > Muscidae > Polietes > Polietes domitor. The sequence continues at coordinate 9,084 of CANDYM010000534.1, forward strand.
CAACATCGAATCGAGAGAGCGCATCTGGGACAATGTTCAAAGAGCCTTTCCGGTGTTCTATCCGGAAGTCGAAACCTTGGAGTTTCAAACTCCATCTGGCGAGCCTACCATTTAAATCTTTTTGGCTCATAAGCCATTTTAGACTTGAATGATCCGTAATTATCCGGAAAGGTGATCCCTCTACATAGGCCCTAAATCGATTAACAGAAACAACCGCTGCCAAACACTCCAACTCAGTTACAGTGTAATTGCGCTGGGCACGATTAAGTTTCTGAGAAACAAAAGATATGGGCCTTTCCCTGTTATCATCATCGATTTGGTATAATACACCACCAACCCCAATACGGGAGGCATCACATTGGATGATGAATTCCCGAGAGAAATCCGGTTGGGCTAATACAGGGGCCTCGCTCAATGCGACTTTTAATTTATCAAAACTGTCTATAGCTTCTGGAGTCAGATTAAATTTTCCTTTACTAGTACGCAAACAATCAGTTAAAGGACCCGCCAAATCGGCAAAATTTGTTATAAAGGCGCGATACCAATTTGCCATGCCCACAAAACGTCGAATCTGACGAGGAGTTTTCGGCAAAGGAAATTCGACTATAGCCGAAACCTTATCTGGATCGACCTTAAGACAACCTTTTCCTATCCGGTAGCCCAAATACTTAATCTCGGCCTGACAAAATTTGCTTTTCGACACATTAATAGTGAGACCGGCATCTCTTAGACACTTTGCTACCTCACGGAGGATTCTCAAATGCTCATCGAACGACGAACTGCATATAAGGAGGTCATCCAAATAAATAAAGACGTTTTCTCTCAAACGAGAGGGAATACATTTGTCCATCAAGCGACTCATTGTCTGTGGTCCATTACAGAGCCCAAAAGGCATAACTCGGTATTGGTAGAGTGGTCTACCTGGAACCGCAAAGGCTGTCTTTTCCTTTGAAGACTCTGTAAGAGGAATTTGGAAAAATGCATCTTTTAAGTCAATACCGCTTATGAATTGGGTATCTTTCAACCTACTAAGCAACCCATTGATATGTGGAAGAGGGTATGAATCCTTTTTAGTAATCAAATTCAACTTTCGCGAGTCAAGGCAAAGACGAACTTTACCTGGTTTCCTGACGTTCACTATCGGAAAACACCAGGGTGAATTTGATTCCTCTATTACCCCCATCTTCAACAAACGATCAAGCTCTTCATAAACTTCAGCTTGTCTTGGAGGCGAGAGAGGATAGTGCTTACACTTTATCGGGACGGAATCCCCTGTCTCAATATCGTGACTTAAAAGACTTGTTCGGCCCAATTTTTCAAATGATGGAAATTCTGAAGTAACTGACTCAAGCTGAAATTTTTGTTCAGCAGACAATTCATGAAAACAAATGTCTTTATTAGTTGAATGTTCTAATTCAATGGACTCAATTGCTGGTATAATATTTGGAGCTATAGCGAAAATGCGCCAGAAGTCTAAACCCAAATATACTTCCTGACTAAGTGAAGGTACAATATAAAACTCAATGTCTCTTGTAACACCTTTGTACAAAACTGGTAACTTGCAATGTCCTAAGACTGAATTTTTCGAACCATCCGCGGTTGAAATTGTAGATTTAAAAGATTTTAAAGCTAAATTATTGCGTTCTATAAAATTTAAACTATTTTTGCCTAACACGGACACACTGGCACCAGAGTCCAGTAAACCATAAAAAGTTTCGTCTAAAATTTTGACATTCGCAAAAGGTCTTTCATCGTTGCCATCAGATAAATGCGAAGCTTCTATTAGTTTTCGATATAACGTTCTCCTCTGATAACGTTTTCGACAATTTAAAATATTTTTAGAAATCTTGGGTATAATCTGTGTGTTAGTGGACAAGTCAGGTAATTTATGGTGGAGATCATCCGAGTGTGGTGATCTGGATTCGTCTTCCTGTGGAAGACTCCTCTTTCGATCGATTACGAACTCGGGGGTTGAGTTTGGGAACGAGAGTCCCCGGTGGCCATCTCGCTCCAATATCCGTTTCCCCGATGAGGCTTCGTACATTCATCGGTTACTACGTTAGGCTCTCCGCACTTATAGCAAAAACAAGTTTTTTGCTTGACTTTGCAATAAATGTATGAATGACCTTTATTGCGACAATTCCAACATAAAATCTGAGAATAATCTCCCCTCTGAGGGCGACGATTAATCTGAAGCGCAGATATTTGAGGATCAAATTCGAAATTAATTTCCATATTCTCTTCCGAGTCAATTTCTAATTCATTTACATGACGATAAACATTTTTAGCAGAGAGTGAACTTTTGTTTTCCTTCAAAACATGTTCAGCCTCTCTCGCGATGTCCCTTAGATTGTTTAAATCTAGCGGATCAGAATTAAACAACATAATTTTCAAATCCGGACTCATATTCTTCCTCATCGGTCTGATAAGGCGGCTGTCCGGCAAGGACTCCTTCATACGAGAATTCATCGCCTTAACAGCGGAAAAATATTCATCAAAGGTTTCCTTCGGATGTTGTTTTCGTAAGCTAATCTTCATAAAAATGTCATCATCTGTTTCCAAAGTGGAATATTCTTTTGCAAGAGCACGTTTAATATGTCCATATGGAGGATCTTTACCTCTTTTCACAAAATCCCAGTACCATACTTCGGCTTTGCCGCTAAGGAATATTTGAAAATTTGCCTCTAATTGCTCCAAAGGACATTGTGTTCTCTCTACCAGAGTGTCAATTTTAAAAAGAAACTCGCTGACATTACCCGTGCCATCAAAATGTATCTTCCATTTCTCCAAGTCTACCTTGTTTCCCCTGTCACTTGAACCTAAAGACCGTGAACGATCACTAGAATTCCCAGTAATACTCGATGGAGGTTCACGATGGGTTGAATTTTCGGAATTTTGTGTTAAAATAGATACCGTTGCTCGTAAGGAACTTTATTCGGCTGTAATATCCCTTAATACTGCCGTCAGATCGACATTTGCATTAACATTTCCGCCCATAGCTCCCAATGGCTCTAAAGGATCTGGCATTTTCGGTTGAGAATTGACAGTGTCTTGATCACTAACAAAACCTAAAAGCGTTGTAGTTTGACTTATAGACTGATCAGCTAAATTATCCCGTTCTTGATCAGATGCGGATGAATCTTGCAATACAATGTCAGTCGAGGAATGTGAATTTTTCGTCGGAGTATGTGTTACCCTTGAATTTGCACTTAAGCTATTCTCAACAAAATTCTGTATGGGGACACTTGAACTTCGTGGTGGCGTATGAACTACTAATGGTCTAGACGAAGGTGGGCTATTTAAATCTGCTAAGGATGCACTTGAGGTTGATCCTATTCTCTGACCACGACCTCTTGACAAGTTCAATTTATTCGGCGAGGTTCGCGACGAGCTTCGCAAGTACATACTAAACTGATCGAGCAAATTGAAAATATAAAATCACTAAGAAGATGTATATAAGAAACGAAATTCAAATTGTTAGTTTACTTTAAGAAAAAAAATTTAAATGAAACTTTGAATGAAAACTAAAAAGTTGAAAAAAATAGTAAAAAAAATTAAAAAGAAAAAAAATATAGAGAAAAAAATGTAAAAAAACCAAATCCAAAAAAATATAATAAAATAGTAAAAAACAATTAAGAAAAAAAAACTAACAAATAAAATTTGAAGATTATTTCTTAGTTTACCAAAAATAATAAAATATGATGAAAACCAAATTAAATAAAAGAAATTTTGAGAATTTTCTTTTATTTTAGCAAAATTAATAAAAATTAAATTGGTAAATAAGGAAAATAAAAAAAATAAAACAAAAGAAGTTTGTAAAATTTTTCTCTTATTTTACCAAAATTGATTGTATATAAAAAAAATCAAAAATTATTAAATGAAAACTACTAAAAAAAAATCAAACAAAAGAACAATAGAAAACTTGAAGATTTTACCTTATTGTTGAATGCTTTTTGTTTCGGGAAAAGTAATAAAATTTTAATTCTTCTTGAGAAAATCCAGTTGTATTAGGGCAAATAAACAGTGAGTAGCCTTAAACCAGCTAAATATAACTTTTGTGTAAAGTTCATACCGGCTTGGTTAAAAGCTTCAATACAATTTTCAATTATTTCCAATTATCATGAAAATAAAGTCTATTGTAGGTAGTTAGCACTACAATTCTCCTCCTAAAGCGCAGAATTTAAAGCTTTACGCAAGATTCCTCAAATTTTCACTGCAATACCAAACCATTTTTCGCAAATATACAGTGATGGTAGTCTAATAAAGATTTAAGGAATCTTCATCCAATAGTGTGAAGCAAAATATCTAATGCGAAAATTTTAATGAATGAAATCTACTAGAATTTGACTTTTAGATTTCTACTCCAAAACTATTAGAAATGATGTTAAAAGAAAGACAATATATCTGCTATAAATGTGGCCAAAATATATATTGCATTTAATGAATGCAATATTGTCTCACACTTAAGCATCAATAAAAAAATACAAGTTTGATTCCACATAAATTCGTCTTAATTATTTAGCCAAGTTTGCCAAACGTATACCTTAACAAAACAATAAATTGATTCAGCATTTTAAAATTTAATACGATTGACCTTGTTTTCGGCCTTTTTAGCTTATGCTAAATCAAATCAATTTTGGGTTAGAAATAATACAATTGTAAGTTTAGTCTGTCTCTAGGACAGCTCCACGTTGACTTTTCTTTTGCGTTGGGCGCCATCTATGTTACGAGCGGGTTCATTGGAAAATTTTAAATCTCAGATACTTGTAAAATTTAATTAATTTTGGGGGTCAATGGCATAAAATAAACTTTAGGGCTAGCTCTGCCTCTCGTGGCGTGGTTTCCGACCCATGTACTTCAACCCGTAAGCATAGAAAAAAAAAATGCCATTCGTATAAGCCACATAATAAAAAAAAAGAAGAAAAACAAAAGAACTTGGGTTGTTGGCAACAAACCGGACGAATCTATGCGGATCAGAGAATATTGTAATCCTAATTCACCGTTTTTCCATTTGCCCGCAATACTACCTTCCTTTCTCAAGAAAAATTACATGATGTTTAGAATTTCATTTCTATAGTATAATTTTATTTAAAATGTAGTATGAGTTGAGAGACAAGTAAAAATTAAGTATACCAAGTTCATATTAAATGCTATTACGTTTGTCTATGCATATATAGTTGAGTTTAAAATTTACGTTTAGATATAGAAAATTTATATATTTAGTTTTAGAATAATAGTAAATTTATATATTTAGTTTTAGAATAATAGTAAATTTATTTAGTTGTAGGATAGTAGTAAATTTATATATTTAGTTGTAGAATAATAGTATAATTACATATAAGTGTAGTATAGTACATAGTTCAGTTTACAATTTAGGTTTAGATATAGTACATTTATATATAATTAGTTTTAGAATAATATTAATATAATTCGATATAAGTGTAGTGTAGTATAGTATATGAATGTGGTATTTATCGGTGAGTTTAGTTAATGTATATAGTTATAATTCAATATAATATTTTTTTTTTTTTTCCAGATATTTAGGCAATTATAATAAAATTCACGAGAAAAAAAAACAATATTTTGTTACCCTAATAATTTGTACATGTACAACTTTTTTTTTTAAAAAAATAAAAATACATTTTTCTTATAACTAGTTACTTATCTACAGCTACTGATCTTCGTTCTCTCTTCTTCTTAGACAAATCATTTCAGCTTCCTTTGTGTTCTCTTGTTTCTTTTTGGTTATGTATTGTCTGATAGTTTGAGGTTATGTTTATTTTATTGGTTTTTTCTTCTTTTATAACTTTTTCCATTTTCTTTAAGGTTATGTTTTCAATTTTTCTTGTAAGGTTAGGTTTTCTTTTATAACTTTTTCCATTTATTATTTTGAGGTTATGTTGATTTTATTGGGTTTTCCTCTTTCATAAATTTTACCAATTTCTTTAAGGTTATGTTTTCAATTTTTCCTTTAAGGTTAGGTTTTCATTATATAACTTTTTTCATTTCTTTTTTTGAGGTTATGTTGATTTTATTGGTTTTTTTTTTTCCTCTCTTTTATAAATCTTTACATTTTCTTCAAGGTTATGTTTTCAAATTTTCCTTTATTTAAGGTTAGGTTTTCGTGATAAAACAACTTGTTGAGTTCGTCACTCTTCTCTTATCTTAATTTTTTTTTTTTTAATGCGATCTTTCTCTACTGCCACACTTGAGAAAGAACGCCACAATCAAGCAAGGCCAGACGTATTCAAACAACCGATGCTTTACAAAATTCCACTTTCTAGTGTTTTCCCTTTCATACTTTCGAAAATATTTATTCAATTTTCAATTAAAATGATGAACGAATTATATGTAGCACGTTGTTTTCTCAAATGTTAAACTGAAACTGACTATCACTGACCGTCCGCTTTGTTGGTTGTCAAGACTCCAAAAACTGTCAATTCTTCGTCAAATCTGCCATCTTTTTCGTTCTTCTAACTGTTGTTTGTTTCACCAAATTAGCGAAACAAAAACAATTCGACAAAGGAGCAGAAGGAGATGGAATGAAATATAAATTGTTGACAACTGTGAAAGGGTTGCCAACAATCTCCAAAAAAAATAAGTGCCATGCCGACAACTTGTTGCACTGAGAGAAATTAAATTTTCTCGCACTAAATCCCTAACAA
>CANDYM010000535.1:0-43769 GCA_947397865.1 Polietes domitor
CGGGCTGAACCGTATATACCCTCCACCATAGATTGCATTCCACAGAGTCAGTCGATTTTACATAGAAGTGCAGTCACACTGCAGGAAAATGTTACATTTTTTATATAGCCAAACCCAAACAAATAAAAATATTTAAAACAAGTAAGAAGGCGTTAAGTTCGGCCGGGCCGAATATTATATACCCTCCACCACGGAGTGCATTGCACAGTATTACCATCAGATTAAAGGTTGTCGACTTTACGAAAATTGTAATATTTTTATGTACATTACTATATTTGTTTACTATTTTAAACTATAATGTATTCTTATGCGCACTGTTTAAAATCGACTACTATAAATAAATAAAATGCTGAAATTGTGAAAGTGAACATGCCTAAATATTAGGCGATTGTCAATCGCCATTGGAAAGAAGCATTTTCAGATACAGACAAAGTGATAAGAAAAGTATAAATTTTAAAATTAAAATATAAATTTTAAATTCTCCGCCCAAATGTACAAATTTCGAAAAAAACACTTTTTCGAGTGTTCCTAGTCAGAATGTATACATCGAGTTTCATGCTTTCAACTTCAGCGGTTTGGTAGGTCCCATTTTTATCCCTATTTTTAATTATATCCCTTAAAAGTACTAATTTCGAAAAATCCCTCTATTTTACGTGTCTATGCAATCAGAGGAATGTATACACCGAATTCCATGATTCTATCAGCGGCCATTTTGTTGGTACCATTTTTATCCCCTTTTTCCAATTTTGCCCCCTCAAGAGTACGACTATCTAAAATCTCTTTATTTTACGTATCTACACAATTAGAGGGCACACTGAATCTCATCATTCTAGCTGTATTCGTTTAGTTGGTACTATTTTTTTATCCCCTGTAGCCATTGTATCCCTTGAAAGTACGAATTTGGAAAAAAATTTTATTTTTCGTGTCTACGCAGTCGAGGAATGTATACTCCGAATTTCATGATTCTAGCTGCTGTCATTTGGTAGGTACTATTTTTATCCCCTTTTTCCATTTGAACTCCAAAAAGTACGAATTTTGGAAAGTTCTTTTATTTTACGTGTCTACGCAATCAGAGGAATGTATATATCGATTTTCATTATTCTAGGTGCAGCCGTTAGGTTGGTACTATTTTTATCCCTCTATCCCCATTTAACCCCTTTAAAGTACGAATTTATAAAAAAGACTTGTATATTATGTATCTACTCTATTAGAGGTATGTACACGCTAAATTTCGTGTTTCTATCTGTTGTCATTTGATAGGTACTATCAATCCCTTTTCGTCCCATTTCGCCCCATACAAATAAAAATCACTCTATGGTGCCTTTTTATGCTATAAAGGGAATGCGAATTGCAAATATCAAGTAAATACAAGCTAATATGTTCAAAAAACATGCTGAAATACTCTAAATATTAGGGGTATTTTCAGTCCTTGTGAGGGAAAAATTTTCCCTCTGGGCCTATTTCGTCCACTTTCAATCCCAACCGATCTACAACCATAAGACACATTTAGGAAATATTTGAACCTCCTAGCTCATTTCGTTCGACCGCTATCGTGCTTTCAACAGACAGACAGACGGACATGGCTATATCGTCATAGAATTTTACCACGACCCAGAATATATATACTTTATGGGGTCTCCGATGAATATTTCAAGGTGTTACAAACGGAATGACAAAGTGAATATACCCCCATCCTGGAGGTGGAGGGTATAAAAAGGAAAATATAAATAAATATAAAATTTTATTTATATTAAAATACCATAAACACGCTAAAAATAAAATTTTATTTATATAGTAAAACACGCATGTAAGACAAAGCTACCAATATGATTACACTATATATATCGAAATAATATTTCACGTCTATTTAAAGAGTAAATATAAGACATCAATCTTCAGAAGAGCTTAAGTACCACCAATATGGGGGATGTTGGGTGCATTTTTAGCTACAGTCGTTTGGTTGGTCGAATTTAAATCCGATTTTAATTCCAAAAATACAAATTTTGAAAATATGTTATCTCTCACGTATATAGTGCAAGTTAGTTTATCAAGTACGAATTTCGAAAAACCTTTTAATTTGCGTGCCTTTGCCGTAGGAATGTATACACCGGATTCCATGAGTCTAGCAGCGACCATTTGGTTGGTACTATTTTTATCCTTTTCTCCCATTTTACCCCTTAAAAGTACGACATTAGAAGGATGTACACACCCAATTTCATCATTCTAGCTGTAGCCATTAAGGTTGTACATTTTTTATCCCTCTGTTTCCATTATATCGCTTGAAAGTACGAATTTGGAAAACCTTTTTTCGTGTCTTCGTAGTCACCGAATTTCATGATACTAGCTGCGGCCATTTGGTTGGTATTATTTTCATCCCTTTTTTCCCATTTTACCCTTTAAAAGTACAGCTTTCGAAAATCTCTTTATTTTACATGTCTACGTAATTAGAAGGATGTACAATGTACATCCTTCTAATGTACATTGTACATACATTTTTTATCCCTCTGTTTCCATTGTATCCCTTGAAAGTTCGAATTTGGACAAACCCTTTTATTTTTCGTGTCTACGCATTCAGAGGAATGTGTACTCAGAATTTCATAACTCTAGCTGTGGCCGTTTGGTTGGTACTATTTTTATCCCCTTTTTCCTTTTTAACCCCAAAAAGTACGAATTTCGAAAAATCCGTTTATTTGACGTGTCTACGCAATCAGAGGAATGTATACGAATTTTATTATTGTAGATGCAGCCGTTTGGTTGGTACCATTTTTATCCCTCTATTCCCATTTACCCCTTAAAAGTACGAAGTTGGAAAAAATACTTTTATATTATGTATCTACTCAATTAGAGGAATGTACACATCGAATTTCGTGTTTCTAGCTGTTGTCGTTGATAGGTACCATTTGCATCCCTTTTTGCTCCATTTCACCCCCAACGATGTTTTTATACACTCCACGAGAGTATTATGTCTTTGTGCATTTGTTTGTAACACCCATAAGGAATGGAGATAGACCCATTGTTAATTATACCGATCGACTTATAATCACTTTCTGAGTCTATTTAGCAATGTCCGTCTGTCCGTCTGTCTGTCTGTCTGTACATCTGTCCATCTATTGTTGTAATCACGATACAGGTCGCAATTGAAGCCATAACCAAACGAAACTTTGCACAACGAAGTTTTTCGGGACAAGGTCGAACGCTATTTAATTTGAAGAAAATCGGTTCAGATTCAGATATAGCCCCCATACGAATTTCACTCCCGATTTGACCCTTTCACTCTATATACAACATATTCCAACAGATTTTCTTCAAAATTGGCAAAACACCTTATATTTCAACTGGAAACACCTGTGGTAAAAATGTGTTAGATCGGTTCAGATTTATATATAGGTCCCATACAAATTTCGCTCCCAATTTGAATTTTTCGGCTCTAGAATCCACACATTTCAACAGATTTTCTTCAAAATTGGCAAAACATCATATATTTATCTCATACAAATTTCGTTCCCTCAGAAACCGCGTATTTTCAGAGAATTTCTTAAAATTGAGCATAACACGTTATACTTCAACTAGAAGAACTTATTGTGAAAGTTAGTCACTTCATTCCATGTTTGGATATAGCCCCGATACAAATTTTATTCTCAAGTTGACAAATTGGACCAGGCCGACTTTAGCCTTTCCTTACTTGTTGTTATAGGGGAAATGCGCATATCCAATATCAAGTAAATGTAAGCAGACATGATCGTCTAGATCGTCTTAGAATTTTATGACGATTAAGAATATATATATACTTTACAGGGTCGACATTTCAAGGTTTTACAAGCGTAATGACAATGTTAGTGTACACCCATCCTGAAGGTGGAGTGTATACTAATATTTTTTATGGTGAGATTTTATAAACGACCAATGCAGCCTTTCCTTTAAGTGTAATGTTGAAAACAATATATTTTTGTAGAAAAGTCATAGAGAAATATTGAAGTTAAATGGGGGTAGCTACAACAAATTTCCGCAGTAAAATTCCATAATTTACAACAATATTTTTCACACACATTCACTGGTTTCGTTAGTATCAATTTCTTCTGTCTCGACCAACTTACTTGCTAAAGTGGCTTGTCTTTCGAAGAGTGATTTCTTTTTCATCTTGCTCATAAAAACCTAACCTATTGAATTGTGTCTGGCAAACTCTCCCCCTTTATGGGGGAGGTTATACGAATGGTCAGTCACCAGTCAAAAATGATTATATTTATTTTCACTTGATTTAGTTAATCTAATAAATACCACTTACTTAGTTAGACATTCATTAATTATTCCATTATATTTACAAACTTAATTATAGCTGTCAAAAACAATTAAACAAAAAACTCTACACCCCCTTTTTTGTGTCGAGCGAAAAGCAAATTTTATTTATACACATTTCAATATTTATGTACATTAAAGTGGGGTCGAAAAAAATATTGCAGTTTTCCTCATCAATGGATACATGAAGAGTACGAGAATTTCAAAAAATCACATTTCACATTTTTCTTTTTTTAATTATTAATTTGACAACGGGAACAAATGGGGATACAGAAGGTACCAACAAAACGAGTGTGGCATGTACACTGCCCTCTCCGCGTGATTCGTATAATATAGTAATTTTTAGATTTATGGGGGAAACGATACGAAATGGGATAAAAATCGTACCAACTAAACGGCTGTAACTAGAATAATTAAATTGGGTTTATACGAAAAATAAAGAGATCTTTCGATATTCGTAGTTTTAAGGTAAACATGGAGAAAAAGGATAAATTGTAAATCAGAACTACCAATTACTTTGACTTTGTTAAGTAGAATAACATTCATTTTTATTATACCCTCCACCTCCAGGATATGGGTATACTAACTTTGTCATTCCGTTTGTAACACCTTCAAATATCGACCTAAGACCCTATAAAGTATATATATTCTTGATGGTCATAAAATTCTAAGACGATCTAGCCATGTCCGTCGGTCCGTCTGTTGAAAGCACGCTAGCATCTAAGCGAAAGTAGCTAGAACGTTTAAATTTTCCATAAATGCGTCTTATAGTCGTAGATCGGTTGGGACTGAAACGGGGCGAAATCGGCCCAAAGGGAAAATTTTTTCCCTCACAATGACTAAAAATACCCATAATAATTCCTAATATTTTAGCGTATTTAAGCATGTTTTTTGAATATGTCTGTTTATATTTGCTTGATATTTGGTACGCGCATTCCCCTTATAGCAAAAATGTGCACCATAAAGTGATTCTTATTTGTAGGGGGTGAAATGGGGCAAAAAAGAGATAAAAACGGTGTGGAATGTAATTGAGTAGATACATAACATAAAAGTATTTTTTTCAAATTCGTACTTTTAAGGGGTAAAATGGGAATAGAGGGATTACAATGGTACCAACCAAACGGCTGCACCTAGAATAATGAAATTCGGTGTATACATTCCTCTGATTGCATAGACAAGTAAAATACACGGATTTTTCAAAATTCGTACTTTTTGGGGTTAAAATGAAAAAAGGGGATAAAAATAGTACCAATCAAATGACCGCAGCTAGAGTCATGAAATTCGGAATATACATTCCTCTTACTGTGTAGACACGGAAAATAAACTGATTTTTCGAAATTCGTACTTTTTGGGGTCAAAATATAAAAAGGGGATAAAAATAGTACCAACCAAAAGACCGCAGCTAGAGTTATGCAATTCGGAGTATACATTCCTCTGACTGCGTAGACACGGAAAATAAACGGATTTTTCGAAATTCGTACTTTCAAGGGATACAATGGTACAGAGGGATAAAAATAGTACCAACTAAACGACTACAGCTAGAATGACGAAATTCTAATTGCGTAGAAACGTCAAGGGGGTAATAATGGTACCAACTAAATGGGCGCAGCTGGAATCATGGAATTCGGTGTATACATACCTCTGACTACATAGACACGCAAAATAAAAAGTTTTTTTCCAAATTCGTAATTTTTGATTTGAACTGGGATATTGTCCTGGCTCAAGACCATTTTGCATCTATATTTAATAGAATGCAAATTTATTTACAAATGGCATGGTGACATTTATTACTTGGCTGCAGACTACCACTATCATGATTTCCACCCTGTCTAAAGGTTTCATTCAGGTGGCTTCGCAGCGACTTTTCAACATCAAACGAACGAGAATCACAACTCAAAAATTAACAAAGTAAGTTTTAAATTTTTTCGCAAAAGTAATATTTCCGTACCAAAAACGACAGAAAACACAAAATATTTTATTTCAAAAAACAATTTTTAAAAATGTGTATAAATATTTTCATGTTGTTCGTCTATACAAAGAAAATAAACCTATAAGAAGGTCCGTCCGACTCTTTGATTTCTGACAGTTATGTGCGATTAAAATGTAAATGAAAGAGCGACACTCATTTTCTGCCTCTTAGGTGAAGAATGGATGTTTCAAAATTAATATTTTTCGTGATTTTTATTTAATTGTGAATGAACTAAAGAAAACAGCACAAAGCAACGACAAACAACATTAAAATACTAAGAAACTGTGTCGCATTTTACTCGAATTTTGTGATTTATTTTATTTTATTTAACTAATTGCAAAACATTTTATTGAAAAATAAGACAAAAAATATCCTATTCTTCTTTGTTCCCGGCGTTCTTTATGTTATTTTCTGTCAAAACCGACGACAGCACTCTCTTATTTTATTTTTCACATTTTAATCTAACGTAACTCGCTCGATTTTTAAAATGAGACGGACGGACCTGCTTATTCATTTATGTTTTTTGCGTCTATAGACTTTATATTGAAATTATTATTGATAAAATATCAAGTCATAGTGGATTCCATGCACCAGTATAGAAGTTATGAAGGATTAAATATTACCTAGGATAGAGACAATTGTGTGGGAGGTACAAGAAGGGCCCTGGCTAAAGTGAAAATATTTTTTTGGTTTAAAGTTGTTATAGAAACATTTTTAAATATCAAATTGCAAATGATTTTGACTACACGTATGGATGTTATGTCGGTTTTATTGTAACCAAAGTTGATGTCACTTTGTGTGGGAGGTACCAGCAGGGGTGTGGCAATATCGCCCATATTCCATGCGAATGTATCTTCTATAAAAACATTGCTAAAGACCAAATTTCACAGTATTCCGGTCATCTGTATTGAAGTTATAACAGCTTTAATTGTACGTAGTTTAGGGCGATTTGTGTGAGAGGTGGCAATACCCACCATACTTAGTACACTTAAAGTGATTATAAAAAACATTATCAAATACCAAAAAATAGCTAGTTCCGAATATCCGTGTGGAAGTTACATTAGTTTTAATTTAACATAGGAATATGGGTCATTTGTGTGGGAGGTACGTGACAATTTCAACCATCTTCGAATGTAAACTAATTTTGGGGAAAATATTGCCATGTGCAAACTTTGAATTTATTCCTTAACTCCTTTCGAGAGTAATCGTGTACACCAGCCAGCCAGACGGACGGATGGACATGGCTCAAACATTAAACGGAAATGGCCCAAACATACATAGGGTCTTTAGTCAATCCTTCAATGCATTACACTTTTGTCTGTTCCAAATACATACGCTTCTACTCCGTAGAGTGAGGGTATACAAATTAAAGTTATTCTACCTTTCAAAGTCAAAGTAAACGTTACTTCAAATTTTAAATGGTACAGCTCTTTTACGTAAAGTCTACAGCCTCTAATCTGCCGGTAATACTGTGGAGTGCACTCTCAAGAATATCTTCCACGTCAACGTATGATTAATATTATATCGAACAAATTAATTATCGCTCATACGTCACCTTGTGCTGGTGGCAACAAACAAAGAATAGCTGTGAAGGACGGCAGTATGCCTACGTCACCTACGCGTATGTTTACATTATTAAATTAGCATTTCGTTTGAGTGAAAAAAGTCTGTCTGCAGGCTCACATTTAATTGGATTATGAATCTTTATAAACAATTACTGAGGGTAATTGCTGACGTAGGCAGCGTGCCGTGCTGCCGGCAACATTTTGTATCCATCTCGTCTTATTCGTTCTGGCCAGAGTTCATATTGTGATGGTAATTTCTATATAATGAGCAAATAGTCGGGCTTAATCCGGCGCAGCAGGATGTTGCTACCGCCCATGGATCGGAAGACGGAAGACGTTTTGGCAGCGAAAATGTGATTTTAATTAGATTAGCTTGCCTGGAGTGGCTTTAAAAGCAATGCCGTCATCGAAAGTTTAAATTTGAATATTTGAAGCTTTAAAAGCAAAGCTTTCACAGAATGTTTAAATTTGAATATTTTTCAAAGGCAATATCTGTTTAGACTGTAATATCGTAAAATCATCGCACTCACATCCAAATGACTGTGCATTTGCGTGAGGTAACCATATATTCGGAAAAGTTTATATAAACTTCTTAAATTTCATTGTCATGGTATTTTCAAGCTATGACAATGGTTTTAAATGTATGATTCTCATCTCATCACTGGCAATCTAAATATAAAATATGATATTTATTTAGATTTTATGTCAAACCATTTGTTTACAGGTCTCACGATGCAAGGATAACTCTCAGTCCCTTAGCATTCCTTCCAAAATATTTATTTTTTCCCATCGTCCATGATGATCAGCGAGAAGAAGAAATTCGATTAATTGACAAACTGTTTTGAAAAGCAAAATCCTGCGAATGCTGCAAATTTAGTTCTCATGTTTGCCTCTGCTGGACTCTACACAAAAGGACCCTTGCCCAAAAATACACTGACACATCACATATGTAAGAGCTTCCTGTGTTAGCCTGTCATCGTTACTTTTCAAGCTGTCCGGGATAACTTTATTTAAGATTATTATGTGGTTAACATATTTGGGGGATGGGGATATAAAAGTATTCAAATAAAAATAAAATAAAGTCTTTCGTCAACAATTTATTTGAATGTTTTGTTGGTAAATTTTAAATTAAATGAAGATCTTTATTTTCTGCTTAGAAGAGGTGGCTGTATTGTGTTTATTTAGGATTATATAAGGAGTCATATCGAGACACGTGCATTTGTGTATCTTTTGGACTAGAATTAGTTTATACGAAAACAATATGACTGCTCTAGAAGCAGATTAACAGAATTTATTAGATACTAGCTTTTTGTACCCGGCGTTGCACGGGTTTTCGTCTTCCTTATGTATATAACTTTGTATGCTCGCAATTTTTGTTTTGTATATTTTTACTTCTGTAAATTAGTTTAAATTAAACTTATTTATTTAAATTCATAAGTTACATTTTTAAAATGTAAAAACTTCATGAAAATTAAAATAATTTTTTAAGTGTTCTTTAAAGAAAATGAAACATTTATTAGAGAGTTAATTAATTATGGTAATTATTTCTAAGAATGTATTTTGTGTTAAGTTAGTATTAGTTAAGTTAGTCAGTATTTAATTGGAGTGCTTCGGGATACACGATATTTACAATTTTTCCACCTTGTTCAAGTAAATTAAAGTTTTAGGGTTTGAGAGCAAGCATGTTGTTTTTTTCAGCCGATATAGCACAGACGTAAAACCAATCTTTGTTTCCATAGTTTGTGGTAATTTGTGGGAAGACTTTCTCGATTAATTGTTGAATTGATTCGTGAATGACATTTTTTGAAAATGTAATACTCCTTTTCACTGCACTGATACTTTTCCATTACCAACATCCAGTAGATGTTTCGAAAATATAGCTGCTGAGTCATTGTGATGCAGATGTACACGCATATTGGTGGTCAGATTAATTTTTTGTACATATCGCCAGAGATGCGGGTGCTGATTTTGGGATTACTGGAAGGGTCTGTCGGAAGTTTCCAGCTAGTGTATTTGATCTAAAATCTTGAAGTGTCCGATTAAGCGCTCGTATCTGGAGAGGATGACAGCTGACAGAAGCATACATTAATGTGGTCCCCCAGTTTCTGACACGCGTCTCTCAACTGCTCTTAAATTTTAAACTGAAGTGGGTCCTCTCATGTTAACTTATAACATTCTCAAATAATAACATTCTGCGTTGTTTGGGTGTACGGTATAAACACGGCCCAATGCATATGAAGCGTAAACAATTTGATACCCATCTACTGGAACCTTTTATAGTCAAGGGTCATCCTCAGTTCGTTACAAAAAAATATTGAAGTGAATTTTAAAATATAGTTTTTGTGATGCCCATTTGTCGTGTCTTCCCCTATTATAGCCAGAAAACGTCCCCTTTCCACAGGCTAGATACAGTAAAATTTTCAAGAGAATCCTTTATTCGTTACTTGTTTTGTGATAATTTTAATATATAGTTCGTGTGGGCAGTCTCACGTCCATTTGTATCATGACCATTGTATAGTCACCATTCAGAAACTATACTCAGTTCATAAGTTAGTCAAAATTTTCAAGAGAATCCGCACTTCGGAACGTGTTTTATGATAGTTTTAAAATATAGTTTGTGTGGGCGGTGCCACGCCTCTTTTTCGTATAATGACCTAGTATATTCTGGAACCATCCCTTGCCCAGAAGTTAGCTGCAGTAAAATTATAGAGCGAATCCACCCATCGGTATGCCTGTTGTGATAGTTTTCAAATATTTTTTGTGTGGGAGGTACCACCCCCTTTGTCCTATAGTGACCTAGACTATCCAGGAACCATCCTCTGTCCAAAAGATAGATACAGTAAAATTTTCAGGCGAATCGGTCCTCCGGTTTGGCGTCCTATACGCAACATACAGACACACATTGATTTATATATATATATATATATATATATATATAGATAACGTCAAGATTTTTATGGAAAAAATAACTAAAAGGTTATTTTTTAAAAGCTATAGGAAAGTTTTTCAAAAAAGAAACACATAAAATTCAGAAAAATGCATCAAATCTTTATTTGAATCGATAGTACGGTCCACATAATTTAATGTTTGAAGATTATTTCATGCAAATGTTGACCTTGACTACGCCTCAAATGGTCCATGCGCTTAGTCCAATTTTGGCATTTCCACGTTTTTGAGTAACAGAATCGCAATTGCTGCGAACGGCGACGAATCGATAATTGATGGTCATCATTCATCACTGGCCGACACAACTGCCATATTTTCTTCAGTTCGCACTCTACGTAAGCGTGTTGGTGGTTTAATGTCCAGCAATGTAAATTTGGTGCGAAATTTAGTCACAATAGCCCGAATAGCCGCTTCAGTGGGTCGATTAAACTGACCATAAAATGGAAGCGCGCGATGAACTTTCTTAACAGGGCACGCATTTTGATAATAAAATTCAATAATTTGCAAGCGTTGTTCGTTTGTAAGACGAATCATGGTTAAATTATAGACCAAACTGAAGATGTTTGACAGTGAAACAAAACACGAAACGTGCATCAGCTGTTTAAACCAGTGTTGCCAAAAAGATAATAGCTAAAAAATCGCCCTTTAGATAATATAAGTTTTGAATAACTAAAAATTAATTAAATAAAGCTGCTTTTGAATAAATTGAATTTGGCTGCAACAACTACCAATTCTTGATGTACTACGGTCCCCAATCACAAAAATAGTCAAAATTTTGCTGCCTCTGGAGCGAAAAAAGTTAAATCGGTTAGGGCAATTTTGTCGGGGCTACATCAAAACATAGAACGACGTGACCCACCATCATCATACGTGCTTCTAGTTGAAATATAACGTGATTTGACAAATATAAAGAAGATCGCTTAAAATACATGCTTTCTATAGGGGAAAATTGAAACCGGGAGCGACATTTGACAGCTAAATCTAAATCTGAACCGATCTGACTAACTTTTACCACAGATGTTTCTAGTTAAAATACAAAGTTTTGTGCCTAATTTGAAAAATATTGGTTAAAATATGTGATCTCTAGAGCGTAAAAAGTTAAATGGAGAACGAAATCTGTATGGAAGCTATATCTAAATCTAAACCGATCTGACCCAAATTCGCCATAGATGTTTCCAATTCAATTCAATAGGGTACTGTGCCAAATTTGATGCAAATCGAGTAAAATGTGTGGTTTCTAGAGCGGAAAAAGTCAAATCGCAAGCGACATCTGTATGAGGCCTATATCTAAATCTGAACTGATTTCCTTTAAATTAAATGTGCCAGTTTTTGTTACGATAGTACTATAATTGCGACCTGTATTTTGATGACAATAATTCAAAAAGCGATTCTAAGTCGATCGGTATATTTAACAATGGGTCTATCTCGCTTCCTTTTGGATGTTACAAACAACTGCACAAAGACATAATACCCTAGTGGAGGGTATAATAAATTCATGGAAAATCGATAATGGCAAAAAATGTTCGGAATTGCACTGCGATCCTCAATTCAGATCTATTATGAATGAAATGAGTCACATTCGAAGAAAATCCGCAAACTTTATGAGGTGTTTTTGCGGAGATTTTATTCCAAACTCCCCCATTAAAATTATGATTTCCAAAATTGAAATGCTTTTGCACATAAATGTTGAAAAGTACTGACATGGATTAAACTGTTTTTCTTGCCCATATAACTCTTATTAATTATGCTTTATTTAGGTGGACAATTTTTCGATTAATCGAATAACTCGTGAATTAATTAATTAAATTAATATAATATATATATTATATTAAATTAATTAAATTAATATAATATATATATTATATTAAATTAATTAATAATAAAATTCTTTGTTTTTATAACATATTCTGATGTATTTTGGCGATATAAACTCGAAAATGATATTAAAAATTTTTATGAATACATTTTTTCTATACATTCCAGCTTAGGATGGAGTATATGTGCATTCATTTTGTCATTCCATTTGCAGCACATTGAAGTACTTGTCGTAGTCCGGATGGGCTTGAAAATGGACGAAAGTCGGATAAGAGGGAAGATGTTTTCCCTGCAGTAATACTACAGGAAAATATATATTTTTAACATAGCCAAACCAAAACAAATACAAATATTGAAAAAATAATTTTATAAATAAATATAATATTTTAATTATTTCACATCAAAAAATAAATATTCTTATATTTATATTTTCAAAAAGCTTAAATAACATAAATATTGATAGATAGTGGGTGCTACAGTTGGTTGTATTTCCATTCTATTTTAATTCCAAAAGTACAAATTTTTGAAAATCCATTATCAGACGTACATAATACAAAATAACCTAACTTCATGATTCAACCAATTTCAAACGAATTTGGAAAAAAAACTTATTATTTTGCGTGTCTATGCAGTCAGAGGAATGTATACACCGAATTCCATGATTCCAGCTGCGCCCATTTGGTTGGTACCATTTTTACCCCCTTGACGTTTCTATGCAATTAGAATTTTATCATTCTAGGTGTAGTCGTTTAGTTGGTACTACTTTTATCCCTCTGTACCATTGTATCCCTTGAAAGTACGAATTTCGAAAAATCCGTTTATTTTCCGTGTCTACGCAGTCAGAGGAATGTATACTCAAATTGCATGACTCTAGCTGCGGTCATTTGGTTGGTACTATTTGTATCCCCTTTTTCCATTTTAACCCCAAAAAGTACGAATTTCGAAAAATTCGTCTATTTTCTGTGTCTACGCAGTCAGAGGATGACTCTAGCTGCGGTCATTTGATTAGTACTATTTTTATTCTTTAATTTTTTATCATTTTAACCCCAAAAAGTACGAATTTCGAAAAATCTGTCTATATCTGTATACACCGAATTTCATTATTCCAGGTGCAGCCGTTTGGTTTGGTACCATTTTTATCCCTCCGTACCCACTGTATCCCTTGAAAGTACGAACTTGGAAAATAAACTTTTATTTTTCATGTCTACGTAGTCAAAGGAATGTATACTCCGAAGTGCATGACTCTAGCTGCGGTCATTTGGTTGGTACTATTTTTATCCCCTTTTATCATTTTAACCCCAAAAAGTACGAATTTCTAAAAATCCTTGTACTTTACTTGTCAATGCAATCAGAGGAATGTATACACCGAATTTCATTAATCTAGGTACAGCCGGTTGGTTGGTACCATTTTTATCCCTCTGTTCCCATTTTACCCCTTAAAAGTACGAATTTGGAAAAATACTTTTATATTATGTATCTACTCAATTAGAGGAATGTACACACCGAATTTCGTGTTTCTAGCTGTTGTCGTTTAATATGTACCATTTCTATCCCTTTTTTGCCCTATTTCACCCCATACAAATAAGAATCACTTTATGGTGCGCTATAAGGGGAATGCGCATACCAAATATCAAGCAAATATAAACAGACATATTCAAAAAACATGCTTAAATACGTTAAAATATTAGGGATTATTATGGGTATTTTTAGTCCTTGTGAGGGAAAATTTTTTCCTTTTGGCCGATTTCGCCCCGTTTCAATCCCAACCGATCTACGACTATAAGACGCATTTATGGAAAATTTGAACGTTCTAGCTCCTTTCGTTTATATGGTAGCGTGCTTTCAAGAGACGAACGGACATGGCTAGATCGTTTTAGAATTTTATGACGATCAAGAATATATATACTTTGTAGGGTCTCAGGTCGAACGGAACAAACGGAATGACATAGTTAGTATACCTCTCCTCTTTTAGTTGGCGTATCATAAGGTGCGAATAGTCATTTCAAATAATTTGTTAAAAAATGTTATCCTTTTTAATATTTTAGTCCTCTGCAGGATGAGGAAATGAGAGACAAAAACGCCAATAAACTCCATTTTGCCTATACTTTCAGATGTATGTATGTAAAGGGTGATTTTTAAGAGCTTGATAACTTTTTTTTTTAAAAAAACGCATAAAATTTGCAAAATCTCATCGGTTCTTTATTTGAAACGTTAGATTGGTCCATGACATTTACTTTTTGAAGATAATTTCATTTAAATGTTGACCGCGGCTGCGTCTTAGGTGGTCCATTCGGAAAGTCCAATTTTGGGCAACTTTTTCGAGCATTTCGGCCGGAATAGCCCGAATTTCTTCGGAAATGTTGTCTTCCAAAGCTGGAATAGTTGCTGGCTTATTTCTGTAGACTTTAGACTTGACGTAGCCCCACAAAAAATAGTCTAAAGGCGTCAAATCGCATGATCTTGGTGGCCAACTTACCGGTCCATTTCTTGAGATGAATTGTTCTCCGAAGTTTTCCCTCAAAATGGCCATAGAATCGCGAGCTGTGTGGCATGTAGCGCCATCTTGTTGAAACCACATGTCAACCAAGTTCAGTTCTTCCATTTTTGGCAACAAAAAGTTTGTTAGCATCGAACGATAGCGATCGCCATTCACCGTAACGTTGCGTCCAACAGCATCTTTGAAAAAATACGGTCCAATGATTCCACCAGCGTACAAACCACACCAAACAGTGCATTTTTCGGGATGCATGGGCAGTTCTTGAACGGCTTCTGGTTGCTCTTCACTCCAAATGCGGCAATTTTGTTTATTTACGTAGCCATTCAACCAGAAATGAGCCTCATCGCTGAACAAAATTTGTCGATAAAAAAGCGGATTTTCTGCCAACTTTTCTAGGGCCCATTCACTGAAAATTCGACGTTGTGGCAGATCGTTTGGCTTCAGTTCTTGCACGAGCTGTATTTTATCCGGTTTTACACCAAGATCTTTGCGTAAAATCTTCCATGTGGTCGAATAACACAAACCCAATTGCTGCGAACGGCGACGAATCGACATTTCACGGTCTTCAGCAACACTCTCAGAAACAGACGCAATATTCTCTTCTGTACGCACTGTACGCATTCGTGTGGTTGGTTTAATGTCCAATAAAGTAAACTGAGTGCGAAACTTGGTCACAATCGCATTAATTGTTTGCTCACTTGGTCGATTATGTAGACCATAAATCGGACGTAAAGCGCGAAACACATTTCGAACCGAACACTGATTTTGGTAATAAAATTCAATGATTTGCAAGCGTTGCTCGTTAGTAAGTCTATTCATGATGAAATGTCAAAGCATACTGAGCATCTTTCTCTTTGACACCATGTCTGAAATCCCACGTGATCTGTCAAATACTAATGCATGAAAATCCTAACCTCAAAAAAATCACTCTTTATATCCTCCGGTTCAAGTGTAACGATTTTTTTAATTTGAATTAATTGTCGTACTGTGTTATAAATATAACTTGTTTGGCAGACAGTACATGGTCTGATCATATTCAAATTGTGTTATATGTCGCCTGTGAACTTTTCAAGTCGCTGTTGAAATCTCTGGCATGAAATCTCTTGGCATATAAACGAATAATAAATGTGGACCTAAAATGTTTCCCGTCACTCAATATTATTACATGAAACTAAAGAGCTTGTCATCAAAAATTAATTTTTGTACAAACGAAAGGTAGCTTTTGCAGACAATCCCTCTAAAAACGTTGTAAATACTTAACAGCGAATAACGTCTATGTCATGGTCTTTGGACATTTGTCCGCATTATTGTTCGTATTTAATCCTGCGAGAAAGGCAGCAAGTTGGAGAGAAAAACATCATTTCCGTTCCTAATGAATTTGATATGTTTTCCAACACGCTTGACTTTCATAGCATTAAAATGGGAAAACGTCTAAAAATAATTCATTTAAAATCGAAAATACAATTTCCTTTTTTTTGGGGGAAATGCTACTTCCGAGGACAACAACGAGATCAGATCATTATCGTTGTACATGATTTTCGTGGAAAATTAATCTAAACTTTAATAAATCCCAAAAATGTTGAGACACCAGGCACACACACACACACTCAAACACTTGTTATTTATTATTAAAAGGAGCTCCCTGTCACCACACCAAGGCAACAAATATGTTATACTCCCATTTCAGACACCCCACTTCTCTGCCTGTGTGCGTATGTGAGTGGATGCGCATGTTAGTGTTAGTGCCACTTTATATTTTAGTTTCACTTTGAACATAAACCATTTCATACAATTTCCTGTGTCTCGTTAGTGGGCGTTGTTTTAACGCTGAGTTGCTGTTCACGAGTAGGTGGGACCATACAGCAGCCCACACAGTGTAAGTGATGCAAAAGGACATCCATAAATATCAATTGAAACTAACCACAAAAGTACAAAAGTGTTCATGGATGGAAGATATACACCCTGGACAATGTTTGTAAACTGGAAAGTTCTCTAATAAAGTTATCGTATTGATTGTATTCGAAAGAATTCGAGAAATATAAACCAGCAAAAAGGATATTATGTTGGAATCATTTATAACACCCTACGACAATTTTAAAGAGTCCTTACACTTGAACGGAATATGGATATATGCCTGAAGCTTCAGGCAAAATGGAGATTATTGGTGTTTTTATACCCTCCACCTCCAGGATGGGGGTATACTAACTTTGTCATTCCGTTTGTAACACCTTGAAATATCGACCTGAGACCCTATAAAGTATATATATTCTTGATCGTCATAAAATTCTAAGACGATCTAGCCATGTACGTCTGTCCGTCTGTTGAAAGCACGCTAGCATCTAAACGAAAGAAGCTAGAACCTTCAAATTTTCCATAAATGCGTCTTATAGTCGTAGATCGAATGGGGTTGCAACTGGGCGAAATCGGCTCAAAGGGCAAAATTTTTCCCTCACAAGGACTAAAAATACCCATAATAATCCCTAATATTTAGCGTATTTAAGCATGTTTTTTGAATATGTCTGTTTATATTTGCTTGATATTTGGTATGCGCATCCCCTTATGGCAAAAAAGTGCACCATAAAGTGATTCTTATTTGTAGGTGGTGAAATGGGGCAAAAAAGGGATAAAAATGGTACGTATTAAACGACAACAGCTAGAAACACGAAATTTGGTGTGTACATTCCTCTAATTAAGTAGATACATAATGTAAAAGTATTTTTTCCAAATTCGTACTTTTAAGGGGTAAAATGGGAATAGAGGGATAAAAATGGTACCAACCAAACGGCTGTACCTAGAATAATGAAATTCGGTGTATACATTCCTCTGATTGCATAGACAAGTAAAATACACGGATTTTTCAAAATTCGTACTTTTTGGGGTTAAAATGAAAAAAGGGGTTAAAAATAGTACCAATCAAATGACCGGAGCTAGAGTATACATTCCTTTGACTGCGTAGACACGGCAAATAGACGATTTTTTTCGAAATTTGGGGTTAAAATGGAAAAAGGGGATACGAATAGTACCAACCAAATGACCGCAGCTAGAGTCATGCAATTCGGAGTATTCATTCCTCTGACTGCGTACACACGGAAAATAAACGGATTTTTCGAAATTTGTACTTTCAAGGGATACAATGGCACAGAGGGATAAAAATAGTAACAACTAAACGACTACAGCTACAATGATGAAATTCTAATTGCGTAGAAACGTCAAGGGGGTAAAAATGGTACCAACCAAATGCGCGCAGCTGGAATCATGGAATTCGGTGTATACATTCCTCTGACTGCATAGACACGCAAAATAAAAAGTGTTTTTCCAAATTCGTACCTTTTCTTTTACGACAAAAATTGGTTGAAGTTAGGTTATTTTGCACTATGTACGTCTGATAATGGATTTTCAAAATTTGTACTTTTGGAATTAAAATAGAATGGAAATACAACCAACTGTAGCACCCACTATCTACCAATATTTATGGTATTTAAGCTTTTTGAAAATATAAATATAAGAATATTTATTTTTTGATGTGAAATAATTAAAATATTATATTTATTTATAAAATTATTTTTTTAAAATTTTTGTATTTGTTTGGTTTGGCTATATTAAAAAATTTATATTTTCCTGTAATATTACTTCTACGAAAACCGACAACGTCTGTGGAATGTAATCCATGGTGGAGGGTATATAAAGTCCGGCCCGGCCGAACTTAACGCCGTTTTTACTTGTTAGTTTCTCATTCCTCATCCTGATACATTTTTTCAACAAATTATTTTAAATACTTAATCGCACACTATGAAACCTTTATATGTATATGCCAGTGAAAAGAAGTGAATGTCTGTTAAAAATACTTCAAATTTCATGCTTCTAACTGTATTAATTTAACATTAACAAACATTTTATTTTTTTAATACACATAGAAGCTTGCCATTTAAAGTATTATTAATATATATTTTTCTCTTAAATTTGACACTTATACCGGTATCATGGAGTACGAATAAATATTTCAAATAAATTAAAAAAGGTATAAAAATGATACCAACCAAAGTGCTGCAGTTGCATTCGTGGAAGTATAGGGTGGGCCATTTAAAGCTTTAAATTAGAATCGGCTATAAAAATAAAAGTACTGATTATTTTTTCACAGGTCTGGTTTTATTGGAAAGGTTGAACCTTGTCATTTAATAATGAAACACAATATCATTCACATGACTGCCACGACTGGCATGGTAGTACCTCAATTTTTCAGTATAGCCCAAAATCCACACCAAACTGTGACTTGTTGTGAATGCATTGGCTTCTCAATAGTCACGTGTGGGTTCTCTGAACCCCATATGCGGCAATTTGGCTTATTGACATTGCCACCGAGAAGAAAATGAGCTGCATCTAAAAAACGAAAATTTTCCACCTACATTTTTATACACTCCACGAGAGTATTATGTCTTTGTGCATTTGTTTGTAACACCCAAAAGGAAGCGAGATAGACCCATTGTTAAGTATACCGATCGACTTAGAATAACTTTTTGAATCGTTTTAGCAACGTCCGTCTGTCTGTCCGTCTGTCCATCTATTCTTGTAATTACGATACAGGTCGCAATTGTAGCCAGAAACAAACGAAACTTTGCACAACGAAGTTTTTCGGTATAAGAACGAACACTATTTTATTTGAAGAAAATCGGTTCAGATTTAGATATAGTCCCCATACGAATTTCACTCCCAATTTGACTCTTTTCACGCTGGATACCACATATTTTAACCGATTTGGTTCAAATTTGGTAGAACATTTTATTTTTCCAATATAAACACTCATGATAGAAATGGGTCAGATCGGTTCAGATTTATATATGGGCCCCATACAAATTTCGCTCTCAATTTGACTTTTTCCGCTCTAGAAACCATATATTTTAGCAGATTGTTTTCAAATTTCGCAAAACATCTTATATTTAAACTAGGAACACCTATGGTGAAAATAGGTCAGATCGGTTCAGATTTATATATAGCTCCCATTCAAATTTCGCTCCCGATTGAAAATGGGTCGGATCGGTTCAGATTTATATGTAGCTCCTACACAAATTTCGCTCCCTGTTTGGCTTTTTTCTCTACAAACCATTTATTCTAACAGATTTTCTTCAAATTTGCCAAAATATCTTATTTTTCCACTAGAAACACCCATGGTGAAAATGGGTCAGATCGGTTCAGATTTAGATATAGCTCCAATACAAATTTTGCTCCCAATTTGACTTTTTCCGCTCTAGAAACCATATATTTTATCAGATTGTTTTCAAATTTAGCAAAATATGTTATGTTTCCACTAGAAACACCCATGGTGAAAATAGGTTCGATCGGATCAGATTTATATATAGCTCCTATTCAAATTTCGCTCCCGATTTGACTTTTTCAGCTCCAGAAACCACGTTTTTTAAAAGATCTTCTTCAAATTTGGCAAAATATCTTATGTTTCCAGTAGAAACACCCATTGTGAGAATGAGTCAGATCGTTTCAGATTTATATATAGCTCCCATACAAATTTCGCTCCCGGCTTGAATTTTTCCGCGCCAGAAACCTCGTATTTTCAGAAAATTTCTTCAAATTGAGCATAACACGTTAGGCATGAACTGGAATAACCAATTGTGTAAGTGGGTCACACCATTCCATGTTTGGATATAGCCCCGATACAAATATTCTTCTCGATTTGACAAATTGGCTCAGGTCATATTAGCCTATGATTAGGAAGAATACAAAAATCCTTCCTTCGTTCAATTTTTTGCCGAATTGAATTGTATTCGGATAGAAAGTGGAGTGTATCATATAGTCGGCTCCGCCCGACTTTAGCCTTTGCTTACTTGTTTGATTGATTTGGCCATACATGAAAACGACATGCACTTCTACAAGAAGGACCATAACATCTACAATTACTCATAGATTTCAGATGTCAGCTATAAGATTAAAAAAAATCTGTTACCTAATTTGTAAAGGGATATTTTGTTCTACTTAAACAAAAATTAAAAAATATGATTTAAATAATCTTTTGCGTCTACAAAGATTATCAATTTTTGTCCATAGATTTTTTTACATATAAGCATTGTTCTGTGTGCCATAATGTTAGCTATTAAGAATAAATCAAAATACTTATTTCCGTCTATTTTATTATTTTTTATGATTTTTTTCGAAAGAAAATAATTTTTCCCAAATTTTTGAAGACCGTCCCTAACCACTAATTCTATGTGAAAATGTAATTTGCAATATTTGTAGCCACCATGAGTGCCTTTAATTTAATATATCGGAGTTATATTTCCAAAATGATAATACAAATATTTAAGGTACCTTCGCCGAAAAATTTAATGTTAGATTTTTTTAATAGAATTACCATAATTTTTTTAATATCGTTGTATACATGGCCTTTCGACAAAGTTTTTGTTGCATAGAGCTATCTAAATAAATTATTCTTTTTAATGAGAATTTGTCACAAAAATAAGGAATGTTTCAGTTAAATCACCGATCTAAATGAAATGTGTCGTTACAACCCCTCCTCATGAGATGAACATTTATCTGCACACTCTAATGTATGCGAATATTTGTGTTTCCTACAGACGACGATACACAGTCGTTCGACATATTTATTTATTTAATATTAACATAGAAATTGCATTTAAAATAATACATTCCTGCAGCAAAACAGCAACATAAAAATACGAAAGAACCTAGAACCTAACTGGAGGAGTAGGAGGATATAGAGGAAGACACGTATGTACATTAGGCTGGGTCGCCGTCCATACAAATGGAAAAGCAATTTCCAGTCACCCCACGAAAAAAAGTTTGGATTGTTTAATGATGATTTGCAAAATATGTCGTTCCTAGATCAAAGCCTGTGTGAACTAAACGCTCGTGAAAATAAGCCTAAAAATCATGTTTGTCCGGTGTAATTTTTTTGTGTTATATTTTTTCTCATTTTTTTTTTTTGAAATAATAGACCTTTAAATATATATATTGATTCTTGTATTAGAGTAACTTATTGGACGTTTATAGTATTTTTTGTGGATTTTCACAGTGACTACTGAAAATTATTTCGCATTTGTTGGTAGTATTTTATAAAAAATAAATAGCAACAGTCAATACCTTTGGAATGGTGCCTAAATGATGAACATCGGAATGAAATTGGCACCGCAGCGCTCATTTTTGTAAAAAGTTTGAACAATTTGGCTGTGAAAACCATCGCCTGCATTAAATTATTTCACAAAAGTGACGTCAATTTTCAACCGATATTCATCATCTCTTATTTTTCAGAGGGGTACTCTTACAAAATGTTTCCAAGAAATATGAGTTTTTTAGCTGTCACCTTGAAAACCCACAAAAAATCAATATTAACGCCCAACAATTCTACCAATGAGTTAGTCTAAGAGAAGAATACAAATTTATATTTAAAGTGCTTCCAAGGGTCTATTAGTTCAGAAAAATGTTTGGGCAAAAATGCCACAAAAAAATTACACGGCAATAACATGATTTTTAGATGTGTTTTCAGGAGCGTTTAGCTCACAGATGGCTTGACCCAGTGACGAAATACTTTGTAATTCAACATTAAACAATCCAATCTTCATTTCTGGGGGGTGGCCGCTGTAATTTATTTTCGTGACCCATCCTAATGTACGTACAGTCGTACACTAAATATGAGACATTCCGAAAACATATTTATTTATTTAATTTGCATATTATGTAGAGTAGAAATTTAAAGAAAAAAAGAGAAAAATCAATATACATGTGTACATAAATACTCACATGCCTATATATAAAATTACATTCCTTGTTTATATACGTACATTAGGCTGGCTTCAAAAAAAGTTGTCCTCTTTAAAATTAGCTCTTTATTGAAAAAAATATAACACTATACAATAACAAAATAAAAATTGTATGTCTCTGGCCTAGAAATTAGTTTCTTAAAAATACAATAAACCTAAATTATAAAGGGTGTTTACTTGAGATTATCAACTTTATTTTCACTGTTTTTAATATTCTTACATTTTTGGAGCTTAAACACATTTGCTACAGAAATATATGTACATATCGGTATTGTTTTCGAAAGAGAAAAAAATCACAGAAAAAGTAAGTGATATACATCTTAGATGTGACCCTGTCTAATATACATACGCCAATTCACGTTATTGTTATTGTGGGGGGGAGGGAGGCGGGTTTAGTGGAGGTATTATGCTTTCATCTCAATGTGTTTATGTGCTCGTGTGTTGTTCTGTTGTTGTGAATGTTTACAACAAACAATACAAATAAAGTCATTGAAAAGCATTTCAAGTAAATTTGCATAAAAATGACAAATAAACCATAAAATTGTGTATAAAAAATACAACAACACAAATAAAAACAACAGCAGCAAGTAACTGCACAAGGATAACGAACTTAGAACATAGAAATTCTAGTCGTCAACAAACGGCCATTAACAACTGCTGCTGCTGCTGTTACACACTTATACACTTGAGTGTATTTTAGTGTAGCTCATTGTACGACGAGTACTTACTCTACAGTTTGGGTAGTTAATGTATTTCTTTATTATTGTAAATTCTTTATTGATGTAAAAAACACTTGACAAAGCAGTTGAAAGCAGAGATACGAGCCGACCGATTTTAAGCCGCCGTCGTCGCACGTTTCTGAACGAGTCACGCCGCCGCCGATTTCATCGGCTCAAATCGACTTCAACCACGCCTCCGATATTTTTATACCCTCCTCCTCCAGGATGGGGGTATACTAACTTTGTAACACCTTGAAATATCGACCAGAGACCCTATAATGTATATATATTCTTGATCGTCATAAAATTCTAAGACGATCTAGCTATGTCCGTCCGTCCGTCTGTTGAAAGCACGCTAGCATCTAAACGAAAAGAGCTAGAACGTTCAAATTTTCCATAAATGCGTCTTATAGTCGTAGATCGGTTGGGATTGAAATGTGGCGAAATCGGCCCAAAGGGAAAAATTTTTCCCTCACAAGGACTAAAAATACCCATAATAATCCCTAATATTTTAGCGTATTTAAGCATGTTTTTTGAATATGTCTGTTTACATTTGGTTGATATTTGGTATGTACATTCCCTTTATAGCAAAAACGTGCACCATAAAGTGATTCTTATTTGTAGGGGGTGAAATGGGGAAAAAAGGGATAAAAATAGTACATATTAAAAGACAACAGCTAGAAACACGAAATTCGGTGTGTACATTCCTCTAATTGAGTAGATACAGAATATAAAAGTATTTTTTCCAAATTCGTACTTTTAAGGGGTAAAATAGGAATAGAGGGATAAAAATGGTACCAACCAAACGGCTGTACCTATAATAATGAAATTGGGTGTATACATTCCTCTGATTGCATAGATAAGTAAAATACACTGATTTTTCAAAATTCGTACTTTTTGGGGTTAAAATGAAAAAAGGGGATACAAATAGTACCAATCTAATGACCGCAGCTAGAGTCATGAAATTCGGAGTATACATTCCTCTGAGTGTGTAGACACGGAAAACAAACTGATTTTTCGAAATTCGTACTTTTTGGGGTTAAAATGAAAAAAGGGGATAAAAATAGTACCAATCAAGTGACTGCAGCTAGAGTCATGAAATTCGTAGTATACATTCCTCTGACTGCGTAGACACGGAAAATAGACGAATTTTTTTAAATTAGTACTTTCAAGGTATACAATGGTACAGAGGGATAAAAATAGTACCAACTAAACGACTACAGCTAGAATGATGAAATTCTAATTGCGTAAAAACGCAAAAAAAACGGGCGCAGCTGGAAATCATGGAATTCGGTATATACATTCCTCTGACTACATAGACACGCAAAATATAAAGTTTTTTTCAAAATTCGAACTTTTTCTTTTACGGCAAAAATTGGTTGAATCATGAAGTTAGGTTATTTTGCACTATGTACGTCTATTAATGGATTTTCAAAATTTGTACTTTTGGAATTAAATTAGAATGGAAATACAACCAACTGTAGCACCCACTATATACCAATATTTATGGCTTTGAAAATATTTTTGGAAATATAAATACAAGAATATTTATTTTTTGAATTGGCGTATTGGTAGCATTACCTTATAAGCGTGGTTTGGAATAATTAAAATATTATATTTATTTATATAATTATTTTTTCAATATTTGTATTTGTTTTGGTTTGGCTATATTACAAAATTTATATTTTCCTGTAATATTACTGCACTTCTACCGACAACCTCTGTGGAATGCAATCCATGGTGGAGGGTATATAAAATTCGGCCCGGCCGAACATAACGCCGTTTCTACTTGTTTTTAGATCTGAAGGGGGTCTAACTCCGTCAAATCTTACTACCAAAATAGACAACCAACTTAAAATTACAAAAGAAAATATAACTGTCGACTTAGGTTCCCCTTCCACTGTGAAATATATGGATCTTTCTTTGAATTTGGTATATGATGACGTAAGTAAGTTGAATGATTGTATTTTGATTTGATTTGTGTAGGACACAAAGCCACAAATCTGGCAACGATGATCTTCGTCGGCACACATTTATATTTAGGACAAGAAGTTGCAATGTCCTCGGACTACGATACAATTTGCACTGTTCGGACACTTTTGGAGCATGAACCTTAATATTGTGCTTCTTTGGTATGTCAAAATAGGTAGAGCTTTACCATTCTTAGGAAGGATTATGATATTCAGAATGTCTGGTCAAATATGCCTCACATGAAAAGTTGTAATTGCAAAATTCCCTTTTCCCAAAATTGGCAAATATATTTCGTAATAGGGGTGATCGAATGGCAGAACGAGCCGGTAAATCAGCCGAAAGCCGCCGACCTCTTTTGGGTAGCGCCGCCGCCGCCGATAATTATGGGTCGGCTTGTAACTCTGGTTGATAGTAATAGAGCCGATAACAATAGGAAAAAAATGAAGGAAATTGGAACTACGACAATTTTCTTTTAAGCATGGAAATTATATTAATTTCGTGCCTACGCAGCTAGAGCGAAGTAAAAGGGTGATTTTAAAAGCTATAGGAAAGTTTTTCAAAAAAAAAAAAAACACATAAAATACAGAAAAATTCATGAAATCTTTATTTGAATCGATAGTACGGTCCATATAATTTAATGTTTGAAGATTATTTCATGCAAATGTTGACCTTGACTGCGCCTCAAATGGTCCATCCGCTTAGTCCAATTTTGGCATTTCCACGTTTTTGAGTAACAGAGGCCCAATTGCTGCGAACGGCGACGAATCGATAATTGATGGTCATCATTAACACTGGCCGATACAGCTGCGATATTTTCTTCAGTTCGCACTCTACGTAAGCGTGTTGTTGGTTTAATGTCCAACAATGTAAAATTGGTGCGAAATTTAGTCACAATAGCCCGAATAGCCGATTCAGTGGGTCGATTAAACTGACCATAAAATGGAAGCGCGCGATGAACTTTCTTAACAGAGCACGCCTTTTTGATAATAAAATTCAATAATTTGCAAGCGTTGTTCGTTTGTAAGACGATTCATGGTTAAAGTATAGAGTGGTTAAGTATATAAAGTCAGCTGTTTAAACCAGTGTTGCCAAAAAGATAATAGCTAAAAAATCACCCTTTATATGATTTTAATTACATCCGGTTGATTGGTACCATTTTGATCCCCTTTCGGCCGGATATCAATATTTTAAATTCTTTTAAATTCCACGTCAGAGTAATGTACACACCGAATTCGGTACCAAATTTATCCCTTTATTTTATCAGCCCCCTCTACTGGCAATACGACCCTCGTATACATTGGCAGAAATCGTAAACAATTACACACTCCTTGTTGTATTTGTTTTTATATACATCCCTACAAACATTTGGACGATATATCACCAAGAAGATATTGCGGCAATATCTTCCATTTATCATTTTGAAGAAATTCATCAAAATATTTTTTTGCTTATCACCCTTGTATCATTTTGAAGAAATATTGGCGATATTGATTTTGTTGTCATTGTTCGTTTGAATGTTTCGGAAATAATAAAAGAAAATGTCTCTTTCATTAGAAATCCGTGTTGAGAAGCTGTAAGTTGAAGTTCTACATGGAATCAGTAGCAAGTGATGAAAAGCCAACTTGTAAGTTGATTATTGATAAACATCTTTCGGGTATAACATTTATCAGACATTTACCTTTTTTTGCATTTCATAGAGGCAACGTTTTCAAAACGAATGGGAGGAGTGGCATACAGTTTTGATAAGACACGCTCTCAAAAAGATTTTAACTGAACAAATTTACTTGGATGGGAATCAAGGAGAAGCCATCGACTCAAAATTATAACATTTCTGCATTTAAAGGTATGTAAGCGGAATTTTAAATAATATTTTATTTGTGTTATTTTCCACTTGATTAACCAGAAACATTTTTAACATGCGAAAGACCGAAACAATAAAGAACATAAGGCGAAAACAGCTGTCGTAATATAAGCTTGATATCTGTATTATTATACCCTCCACCTCCTGGATGGGAGTATATTCACTTTGTCATTCCGTTTGTAACACCTTGAAATATTCATCGGAGACCCCATAAAGTATATATATTCTGGGCCGTCTTAAAATTCTAAGACGATATAGCCATGTCCGTCTGTCTGCCTGTCTGTCTGTTGAAAGCACGATAGCGGCCGAACGAAATGAGCTAGGAAGTTCAAATTTTGCCTAAATGTGTCTTATGGTTGTAGATCGGTTGGGATTGAAAGTGGGCGAAATCGGCCCAGAGGGAAAAAATTTTCCCTTACAAGGACTGAAAATATCCCTAGAATCACGAAATTCGGAGTATACATTCCTCTAACTGCGTAGACACGAAAAATAAAACTTTTTTTTCAAAATTCGTACGTTCAAGGGATACAATGGCTACAGGGGATACAAATAGTACCAACTAAACGAATGCAGCTAGAATTATGAAATTCGGTGTGTAGATCCCTCTAATTGTGTAAATGCGTAAAATAAAGAGATTTTAGATAGTCGTATATACATTCCTCTGACTGCATAGCCACGTAAAATATATTTTTTTTTCTAAATTCGTACTTTATTTTGTTGCTTTTACGTCAAAAAGTGGTAGAATCATGAAGTTGTCTTATACTGCGTACGTGAGAGATATGGTATTTTCAAAATGTATGCTTTTGAAATTAAAATAGGATTGAAATACAACAAAACAAACGACTGTAGCTGAAAATACACTTTCTATCCACCAATATTTAGGGTATTTATGATTGCTCCCTTATGTTTACTTTATGAATTGAAGTATTATTTCCATTATATATATACATAGTATACAAATATTGGTAGCCTTGGCTTATTAATTAAATTTCTGATTTTCATACAGTTAAAATTTGTTACAGGCATTCATCTTGTAGCTTGGAAGCAAAACAAAGAAAATAAACGTTTTAGCTGGCGAAATGGGACAAAAAGGGATAAAATATGGTACCAATGATACGACAACAGCTATAATCATGAAATTCGGTGTGTACATCCCTCTAATTGCATAGATACGTAAAATAGAGGGATTTTTCGAAATTCGTACTTTTAAGGGATATAATTAAAAAAGAGGGATAAAAATGGGACCTACCAAACCGCTGAAGTTGAAATCATGAAATTCGGTGTATTCTGACTACGGTGCATTCTGACTATGAAGACTCGAAAAATGTTTTTTTCGAAATTTGTACATTTGGGCGGAGAATGGGGCGAATCGGGATATCTTTAAAATTTGTACTTTTCTTATCAAAATAATACAGTCACTTCGTCTGTATCTGAAAATGCTTCTTTCTAATGGCGACTGACAATCGCCTAATATTTATGCATGTTCACTTTCACAATTTCAGCATTTTATTTATATATAGTAGCCGATTTTAAACAGTGCGCGTAAGTATACATTATAGTTTGAAATAGTATTCAAATATAGTAATGTGCATAAACATATCACAATTTTCGTAATATGGTTCTGTACTTCTATGTCGACATCCTTTAATCTGCTGGTAATATTGTGGAATGCACTCCGTGCTGGAGGGTATATAAGATTCGGCCCGGCCGAACTTAACGCTTTCTTACTTGTTTTTCTCTGATGTCCTTATATTTAATTTCTAATTATTGGTTGTTTTGTGTTTACTTATCGTTTATGATGTTTGTAATTATTAATTTTGCAATATGAAAAACATGAAAATATGGAAAATTGCGTGTTTGTCTTCTAGGTGGTTATCTGGCGATATCTCGTGTTTATCTTCCAGGTGATATTATGGCGATATCATCCAGATTTCTTAACAATCTGGCAATATCGCCGATATCATCCGGATGTATTGTTTTCGTATTGCTTTGACGTATCGCCCTGGTAACTTCCGCAATACGAATATGATAGTTGCCGCAATATTATTTTTCTTCTAGACGATACGATTTCGAATCGTTTTCGTATTACTTTGTTTGTTGGGATAAATATAAATGAAAATATAAAATGGGAACTCGTTGCCACCTGTTATTGTTTTATAGCCTTGTATTGTCAATTATTTTCCCATCAAATTACAATTGCAAATACACATTTACTTATGTATGTATATGCACATGTGCTCGTACGCACACCAATGTAAGAGTGCGATTGTGTGATTATGAGTGCAATTCAATCGTTTCCATTCCGAACACTTCAAGGGCCATAAAAAGAACGTCACTGGAAGTGTATGCGAGTCGCTGGCACTCGCACCTTGTATTCGTGGTGCTCGAAGGATATGAGTATCACTAGGACGCATAATTTATGCATTTATTTATGAGATGCATGAGGAGGAGTAGTCCATGCTCAGGCCACACATGTTCGTGTATCGCGTATTGTGCATGTATGTGGCATGCATTGCAAGTATCTGATTTTATAATGCCATATCCTTTATACTTCATTGTGTGAATGAAAGTGAAGACATTTTCATTTCATCTTAAGAATTCCATTGTGGGTTTTGACAAAAAAAACATTAAATGATTGGAAAAAGTAACGGATAACGAAAGACTTTCAACAAGTTTAAGGTTATAATTGGAAAAAAGGAAACAAATATAATTATACCCAAGAAATATGAAAATAAAATGGAAACAATTTAAAACAGCATTCGGAATTGGATCAGTGTCCACACCATTCTTTTCCTTAATTTTATATATGTATGTCTATCTATTGTGAAATAATTTCGTAAGGAAAGGAACTTCATTGTTTCGTCAAAATTGTGTGTATGTGAAAATTTCACATATAGATTATTGTTGGACAAATTAAACAAGAAAAATTTTATGCATTGAATTGAAGCCTTTTTGTAAAGTCTTCTATTGGAGCCATTCTGCAAGTCTTCTAATCAAGCCATTCTGAAAGTGTGAAAGTGTTGAAGCCTTTTTACAAAGTCTTCTATTGAAGTCATTCGGAAAGTCTTTTATTGAAGCCATTCTGAAAGTCTACTATTGAAGCCGTTTGGTAAATTCTTCTATTGAAGCTTTTTGTAAATTCTTCTATTGGATCCATTCTGCAAGTCTTCTATTCAAGCCATTCTGAAAGTATGAATGTATTGAAGACTTTTCACAAAGTCTTCTATTGAAGCCATTCGGAAAGTCTTTTATTGAAGCCATTCTGAAAGTCTTCTATTGAAGCCTTTTGGTAAATTCTTCTATTGAAGCTTTTTTGTAAAGTCTTCTATTGGAGCCATTCTGCAAGTCTTCTATTCAAGCCATTCTGAAAGTATGAAAGTATTGAAGACTTTTTAGAAAGTCTTCTATTGAAGCCATTCGGAAAGTCTTTTATTGAAGCCATTCTGAAAGTCTTCTATTGAAGCCTTTTGGTAAATTCTTCTATTGAAGCTTTTTTGTAAAGTCTTCTATTGGAGCCATTCTGCAAGTCTTCTATTCAAGCCATTCTGAAAGTATGAAAGTATTGAAGACTTTTTAGAAAGTCTTCTATTGAAGCCATTCGGAAAGTCTTTTATTGAAGCCATTCTGAAAGTCTTCTATTGAAGCCATTTGGTAAATTCTTCTATTGAAGCTTTTTTGTAAATTCTTCTTTTGCAAGTCTTCTATTCAAGCCATTGTGAAAGTATGAAAGTATTGAAGACTTTTTACAAAGTCTTCTATTGAAGCCATTCGGAAAGTCTTTTATTGAAGCCATTCTGAAAGTCTTCTATTAAAGACATTTGGTAAATTCTTCTATTGGAGCCATTCTGCAAGTCTTCTATTCAAGCCATTCTGAAAGTATGAAAGTATTGAAGACTTTTTAGAAAGTCTTCTATTGAAGCCATTAGGAAAGTCTTTTATTGAAGCCATTCTGAAAGTCTTCTATTAAAGACATTTGGTAAATTCTTCTATTGGATCCATTCTGCAAGCCTTCTATTCAAGCTATTCTGAAAGTATGAAAGTATTGAAGACTTTATACAAAGTCTTGTATTGAAGCCATTATGAAAGTCTTTTATTGAAGCCATTCTGAAAGTCTTCTATTGAAGCCTTTTGGTAAATTCTTCTATTGAAGCTTTATTGTAAATTCTTCTATTGGATTCATTCTGTAAGTCTCCTATGCAAGCCATTCTGAAAGTATGATAATGTTGAAGCCTTTTTACAAAGTCTTCTATTGAAGCCATTCGGAAAGTCTTTTATTGAAGCCATTCTGAAAGTCTTCTATTGAAGCCCTTTTGTAAAGCCATCTTTTGAAGCATATTTACAAAGTCTTCTATTGAAGCTTTTTCGTAAAGTCTTCTATTGGAGCCATTCTGCAAGTCTTATATTCAAGCCATTTTGAGTCTTCTATTGAACTCAATTTATAAGACTGAAAATAATGAGGACTGGTTGAAAAACAAATCTATGACTAAATGTTATGACCCTTTTTGTCGTTCTGTTATTCCATTCACACCTTGAAGTATTCATCGGAGACCCCATAAAGTATATATATATATATATTCTGCATCGTGGCAAGACGATTTAAATATTAACAGTATTTACGAATTTTTTGAAAATCCATTTTTTTTTTTGTAAAATTCATACATTTAAGGGGTGAAATAGGGCCAAAAATGGTTAAAAATAGTATCAGGTGTGTAATTGCGTCGACTCGTCAAGTAAAGATAAGGGAATATGGGAAAGAGGGATACATTTGGTACCGACCAGATAGCAGTAGCTAGAATCATAAAATTCGGTGTGTACATTCCTCTGACAAAATAAAAGATTTTAAATTTTAGTGGAAAAACGGGGCGAAAGAGGATGATAAAGGTACTCAACAGACGGCTGTAGTTTAAATTTTGAAATTCGGTTTATATTCCACCCCGGCTATGGAGGTGCGAAATAAAGTGATCTTTCAATATTCTTACATTTATGGAAAAAATGGGGAGAAGGGATAAAATTGGTACCGACCAAATGAATGCAGCTAGAATCATAAGATTCCGTGTGTTTATTCCTCTGACTGTGCAACATAAATGCATTTTTAGATATTTGTACTTTTAGTGGAAAAAGGAACGAGCGGGGATACAAATTGTAGCAATCAAACGACCTCATCTAGAACCATGAAAATTAATTAATGTATGTATATGTTTCTCTCACTCACAAATCTAAAGGCTTTCTCCAAATCCGTACTTTTATGGACAAAATGAACTAAAACAAGTAAGTAAGCTTCAGTCGGCTAAACCGACTTATATATACCCTCTCTCTCAGAGAACATACATATATATACGGAAGTTATGAGCAATTACTTAGGGCAGGATAATTTGTTTGGAAGGAATGTTCTCGGTACATAGTCCCAGCTTTCACATTTATGCAACAATTGTAAAAACGTGATCAATATCAAGTCATAGAAGATTCCATGTACGAGTATAAAATTATTAATATTATAATTTTTATAAATTGAAAACGAGCTTGAGGACTTTGTTTCTGAATTTTTTAAATTTTATTAATCAATATTTCGTCGAATGACATCTTCAGAATTCGAAATAATACAAATAAAACATAGAAAAACAGAGTACAGATGTGACCTTACTGCATCCTAATGTCGTTTTTAATTTATAAAAATTATAATAGTTTAAATAAAGGTCGAATAAATAAACAAAAATCTACTGATATGGTAAAAATTAGTTTTAAAAAGTGTTCTTAAATTCTTTCTTAAATAAGCTATATATCTATCAAAAGCTCCAGGTTTATTCTTTTTATATCCGATGAGAAAGTGAAAATCGGCTGATAAAGTTACAGGTGTATACTTGTGTAAAGGTACGAAAACCCTTTTTTTGTCGTAACTCAATATTTTGGGGGTGTCTGCAAATATCAAATACAGATTCTTGTTCTACTCGACAATACCAACCAGAAAAATAATAACACTTTCCAGAGTTTTTGAACTGTTGCTCAGTGTTATCATAGATATAGTGATGATAATGTTTCCACTTTTTTGCGGGATTGGAATTCGACCGGTTTGCAATGGCGTTGGCTCTATGTTACCTTCGAACTACTCGATTTTAATTTGATCATAATTACACTAAATATGATCAAAATTCACTTTAAACTTAATGCTACCACTTGGCGAATTTAAAAGGGATCTTGATTGATTTGATTTTCTGCTCGCGCAGGTCTAATATTTGAAAACCGAATAAGATTAGAATTCTTATAGTTTTTAAAACAAATCATACTATAATGAATCAAATGACTTCTTAATAATCCTGTTGTTGAGTTTTACTGTTTTGCGAGCATCTGGGGTTACCATGACAATTTAATTTTAAGTTTGAACTACCGATTACTTTGACTTTGAACGGTAGAATAAGATTCATTTTTATTTTTATTTTTTATTTTTATTTTTATTTTTATTTTTATTTTTATTTTTATTTTTATTTTTATTTTTATTTTTATTTTTATTTTTATTTTTATTTTTATTTTTATTTTTATTTTTATTTTTATTTTTATTTTTATTTTTATTTTTATTTTTATTTTTATTTTTATTTTTATTTTTATTTTTATTTTTATTTTTATTTTTATTTTTATTTTTATTTTTATTTTTATTTTTATTTTTATTTTTATTTTTATTTTTATTTTTATTTTTATTTTTATTTTTATTTTTATTTTTATTTTTATTTTTATTTTTATTTTTATTTTTATTTTTATTTTTATTTTTATTTTTATTTTTATTTTTATTTTTATTTTTATTTTTATTTTTATTTTATTTTTATTTTTATTTTTATTTTTATTTTTATTTTTATTTTTATTTTTATTTTTATTTTTATTTTTATTTTTATTTTTATTTTTATTTTTATTTTTATTTTTATTTTATTTTTATTTTTATTTTTATTTTTATTTTTATTTTTATTTTTATTTTTATTTTTATTTTTATTTTTATTTTTATTTTTATTTTTATTTTTATTTTTATTTTTATTTTTATTTTTATTTTTATTTTTATTTTTATTTTTATTTTTATTTTTATTTTTATTTTTATTTTTATTTTTATTTTTATTTTTATTTTTATTTTTATTTTTATTTTTATTTTTATTTTTATTTTTATTTTTATTTTTATTTTTATTTTTATTTTTATTTTTATTTTTATTTTTATTTTTATTTTTATTTTTATTTTTATTTTTATTTTTATTTTTATTTTTATTTTTATTTTTATTTTTATTTTTATTTTTATTTTTATTTTTATTTTTATTTTTATTTTTATTTTTATTTTTATTTTTATTTTTATTTTTATTTTTATTTTTATTTTTATTTTTATTTTTATTTTTATTTTTATTTTTATTTTTATTTTTATTTTTATTTTTATTTTTATTTTTATTTTTATTTTTATTTTTATTTTTATTTTTATTTTTATTTTTATTTTTATTTTTATTTTTATTTTTATTTTTATTTTTATTTTTATTTTTATTTTTATTTTTATTTTTATTTTTATTTTTATTTTTATTTTTATTTTTATTTTTATTTTTATTTTTATTTTTATTTTTATTTTTATTTTTATTTTTATTTTTATTTTTATTTTTATTTTTATTTTTATTTTTATTTTTATTTTTATTTTTATTTTTATTTTTATTTTTATTTTTATTTTTATTTTTATTTTTATTTTTATTTTTATTTTTATTTTTATTTTTATTTTTATTTTTATTTTTATTTTTATTTTTATTTTTATTTTTATTTTTATTTTTATTTTTATTTTTATTTTTATTTTCATGTTTATGTTTGACATTTGTAAAATGGGATGCTATACGCTCGAACAAAATTGGGAAATATTGAAAACTTATTGCCAAAGTAGTGAGTCTTAATTGCAAACTGTATGAAATTTACGTGGAAATTTTTCAAGAAGAGATCAGCCTTCATGGAGCTCATTTTCACGGTTCAGAGAACCCACACGTGACTATTGAGAAGGCAATGCATCCACAATTAGTCACTGTTTGATGTGGATTTTGGGCTGTACTGAAAAATTGCGTTGATCGGATGAATGATATGACAGGAATGATATTGTGTTTCATTATAAAATGACAAAGTTCAACCTTTCCAATAAAACCAGAAATTACCAAAAAGGCAAAGTGAGACCTTTATTGTTGCAGCTAAAAGTTTCAGTGTGTCGACTTGGTTCGGTGGAATATTTTGTTTATCAGCGCTTCACATTTGTCATATGTGACCGCTGGTACTAATATGAACCCTGATTTAAGTCAAAGACATACATTCGTTGCGAAAGTTCTGACGAGATGGGGTAGCGCCCATCGAAACTGCGCAGTCAACTTTTAGCTGCAACAATAAAGGTCTCACTTTGCCTTTTTGCTAATTTTGGGTTCTGCTGCACAGACTTCAGCACAACCTTTGGTCTTGAACCAAAATAAATGACAACACAACATAACAGACCAACAATACATACAAACAACAAAAAATAATCAGTACTTTTTTACAGACGATTCTAATTTAAAGTTTAAATGCCCCCCATATATATGGCCTGGTTTTTCAACTTTTCATTTTAATTATCATCATAACAAAAATCTAGTTATTATGTTGTTGTTGAAATGTATGAATATGTCTGAGTTTCAACCTGAACGACTTGTTTAATTTTGCTCTGATATATTTCCCAGCCTTGTAGCTTCCCAAATTACCCAAATTCCTCATGGTAAACAGTCATAGCTCCCACGGGTATTATGACCGTTTTGAAAAATGTTTTCTTACATAAAATCCAATGGGAGGTTGTATGTCCCTGAGGTTATTTTGTAGCCTATAATGAGAACATTTGTCTACTCGCACAATATTAGATTTGAACAAAATTGTATATATGTGTATTTTAAATACACAAACAGATATATACAAATGTATGTATATACATACATGTTCATCCTGCAGAACATCCTTGATTTACACTCACATGTCCATAAATAAAATGTCTAAAAGCTATCAAATGTATGTATGCATGTGTTCAAAATGTTATGCAAACAAAATATAAATTTATGATTGCGCCATGTCGGTCGGTCGGTTTGGGTGTGTGTGTGCTATTGTGTGTGTGTGACTTGAAGCAAAGAAACAAACTGAAATAACAATTCAAAGTAATTCAATCTTCTTCCTCGATTCATACCAACACCCAACACAGCAGCATCGACGGTGTTCCACACCAACAACACACGTGTAACGTGT
This sequence comes from Polietes domitor, assembly GCA_947397865.1. NCBI lineage: Eukaryota > Metazoa > Arthropoda > Insecta > Diptera > Muscidae > Polietes > Polietes domitor. The sequence continues at coordinate 36,667 of CANDYM010000535.1, forward strand.
ATCACCCATGAGTGCTTGGCTTAAGCGAAGTTTATTATTTCGCTCGAATGATGTTGCCAGTATTCCTGTTGGCTCCGTGGGACCAACATATCTAGCATACCAATCACCCACACACGTACATTTATGCTCCTACACCTTGTGCAAAACCAATGGCCCATAGTTATACTCTCAAACACTCATATTTTCCAATATTCACTTCCTTTTGCATGTCCTGTTTTGCCCCCCCCCCTCGCTTCACCGTCCCCTTCCTTTTCTACACTATGCTGACTTTGACTGATATGGTCGTGATGGCATTCACATGAGAGCGAGAAATGAATCTTTCCTTAAGTCCTTTTATGTGTTGTAGCAAATTGCACAGCAAAAGGGAAACACCGTGCCATGGAATGCCATTAAAAAAATAAAATATCTTAGATTTATAAAATTAGGCTGAAGCTACAAAAAATAATTCTGTTCCGTTTCACAATGGAATTAATCAAATATATAGAGGTACCCTTGACGAATATTGGAATTTGAATAGAAATTTGAAATAAAATTACCCATAAAAATTATATATAATATTTTTTTAGTTTATCAGCAAATTTAAATATAGTCCATCGGCAAAATATTTGTAAACTAGCGTTATATGTCGCCTAGGTGTACAATGTTAACAAAACTTACCCGACATTTTTTGTGTCGCACAAAAAAGGAGAAAAAGGCTTACCTGAAAGTAAAGAGGGATATGAATTTTATTAGTAAATGTAAATATTTGTTAATATTAAGTGGAAAAGTACGCCCCAGAAATGAAAAATAATCCCCAAACATGGGATATATTCTCTTTGTGAAAATGAAAAGTGATTCAACGTATGCAATAAGAGGCAAAGAATTAATTTCACATGACTCCAAATCAGATTGTATCTATTCAAATTTTCACATTTAATAGAATAGAAATAGAATAGAAATTCTAGAAACGATTGCTATTGTAGTAACAAATGAAAGACGACACTTTGTGGAAACTAAAATTTTTGTTGATCGTTTTTGGGAAATATACATGTCGAAAAAGGGTACTTCGTCATCCTTCAAGTCATACGGAAAAATTTTCGGAAAAATAAATACTATTCAATTATTTAGATATGTATTCTAGGGGTTTTAATTAAATAGTGTTTTATCTTTAACAGATTTGCTGATCTATACCAATATGGTCTAAATTTCAAGACATCTTTTGCTTGTAACTCTCATTGCATAAACAATAGCTGCTATATTTATTCATGGATTTTTATACCCTACACCACTCGTGGTCTAGGGTATTATAAGTTAGTTTCGCGCCAAATGTTTGTAACACCAAGAAATAATCGAGCTACACCGCCCTTTAAGTATACCGATCGGCTTAGAATCACCAGCTGAGTCGATTTAACAATGTCTGTCTGTCCGTCCGTCCGTCCGTCCGTCTGCTGACCATCTAAGCTTGTTCGCACTCTACAGGTCGCAATTGTTGTCCGATTGTCATGAAACTTGGCAGAATTTATTTTTTCTGGCCAAGGACCATCGGTATTGAATTCGGAGGAAATCGGTTCAGATTTAGATATAGCCCCCATACAAATGTCGCTCCCGATTTGACTTTTTCCGCCCTATAAAGAACATATAGTACCCGATTTTCTTTAAATTTGGCAGAACATCTTATAATCAAACTAGAAACACGTATGCAAAAATTGGGTAAGATCGGTTCAGATTTAGATATTGCCCCCATACAAATGTCGCTCCCGATTTGACATTTTCCGCTCTAGAAACGTCATATTGTACCCAATTTTCTTTAAATTTTGCAGAACATCTTATAATCCAACTAGAAACACCTATGCAAAAATTGGTAAGATCGGTCAGATTTAGATATACCCCCATACAAATGTCGCTCCCGATTTGACATTTTCCGCTCTAGAAACGTCATATTGTACCCGATTTTCTTTAATTTTGCAGAACATCTTATAATCCAACTAGAAACACCTATGCAAAAATTGGGTAAGATCGGTTCAGATTTAGATATAGCCCCCATACAAAATGTCGCTCCCGATTTGACATTTTCCGCTCTAGAAACGTCATATTGTACCCGATTTTCTTTAATTTTGCAGAACATCTTATAATCAACTAGAAACACCTATGCAAAAATTGGGTAAGATCGGATCAGATTTAGATATACCCCCATACAAATGTCGCTCCCGATTTGACATTTTCCGCTCTAGAAACGTCATATTGTACCCGATTTTCTTTAAATTTTGCAGAACATCTTATAATCCAACTAGAAACACCTATGCAAAAATTGGGTAAGATCGGTTCAGATTTAGATATACCCCCCATACAAATGTCGCTCCCGATTTGACATTTTCCGCTCTATAAACGACATATTGTACGCGATTTTCTTTAAATTGTGGCAGAACATCTTATAATCCAACTAGAAACACCTATGCAAAAATTGGGTAAGATCGGTTCAGATTTAGATATAGCCCCCATACAAATGTCGCTCCCGATTTGACATTTTCCGCTCTAGAAACGACATATTGTACCCGATTTTCTTTAAATTTGGCAGAACATCTTATAATCAAACTAGAAACACCTATGCAGAATTTGGGTAAGATCGGTTCAGATTTAGATATAGCCCCCCATACAAATGTCGCTCCCGATTTGACATTTTCCGCTCTAGAAACGTCATATTGTACCCGATTTTCTTTACATTTTGCAGAACATCTTATAATCCAACTAGAAACACCTATGCAAAAATTGGGTAAGATCGGATCAGATTTAGATATACCCCCCATACAAATGTCGCTCCCGATTTGACATTTTCCGCTCTAGAAACGTCATATTGTACCCGATTTTCTTTAAATTTTGCAGAACATCTTATAATCCAACTAGAAACACCTATGCAAAAATTGGGTAAGATCGGTTCAGATTTAGATATACCCCCATACAAATGTCGCTCCCGATTTGACATTTTCCGCTCTATAAACGACATATTGTACGCGATTTTCTTTAAATTGTGGCAGAACATCTTATAATCCAACTAGAAACACCTATGCAAAAATTGGGTAAGATCGGTTCAGATTTAGATATAGCCCCCATACAAATGTCGCTCCCGATTTGACATTTTCCGCTCTAGAAACGACATATTGTACCCGATTTTCTTTAAATTTGGCAGAACATCTTATAATCAAACTAGAAACACGTATGCACAAATTGGGTAAGATCGGTTCAGATTTAGATCTAGCCCCCCATACAAATGTCGCTCCCGATTTGACATTTTCCGCTCTAGAAACGTCATATTGTACCCGATTTTCTTTAAATTTTGCAGAACATCTTATAATCCAACTAGAAACACCTATGCAAAAATTGGGTAAGATCGGATCAGATTTAGATATACCCCCCATACAAATGTCGCTCCCGATTTGACGTTTTCCGCTCTAAAATCCACATAGTGTACCCGTTTTTCTTTAAAATTGGTACAACATCTTAGAATCCAACTAAAAAACCTATGGTGAAAGTGAGTAAGATCGGTTCAGATTTAGATATAGCCCTCATACAAATGTTGCTCCCGAATGTTTAACCGATTTTGGCCAAATTTTACATATTATATTTCACCCATAAACAGACATGGTGAAAGCGGGTCAGATCGTTCCAGGTATCAATATACCCCCGTACAAATGTCCTTTCCGATTTAACATTTTTTGTCAAACACATACATTTACAGGATGCAAAAATCCTTCCCGATTTAAATTTTTTACCGAATTGAATTGCAATGAGAATTGTTTGGGTGATGCCCATATGTCCATACTTTGGTATGACTTTGGTTAACTACTGTATAATTTGTATTTGTCTGTCGGACAATTGGAACAATTACCATATTATTTACCATATTCGTTAAGTTTGACTAAAGATGATTTTATAGCACATAAATTATATGAATATAATTTATATAATTTGTATGAACTACATAAAATTGCGCCCATGAAATACCTGGGTTTAGTAATCAAGTACATACGCAGGGAGTGGTGTAGGGTATTATATAGTCGGCCCCGCCCGACTTTAGCCTTTCCTTACTTGTTTTGAATATGATTTGTTTGCTTCGTAATATAAAAATGAAAATATGTATGAAAGAACACTGATTTTTACTTCGTGCCCACTGTGCTTATTACACTACTGTATTAGGTATGTTCTGAATATTTTTTACCAAACTATTGCAGGATTTGATATAAATGAAATATAAAACGATACCTTTTAAAAAGTTCAATATGAATTTTTGTTCACCGAAAATATTAAATTAACAACAAATTCAAAATTATGGAACAAATGAAACAATCGGATGTTGTTGTTGCAGAATAAAGTAAAAGTAAAGCCAATCATTAGTGTCATTAGTATAAATATTTTCTTTAAATATGTTTGACTCACTTTAGATAGTTTAAACACATAAACAATGGTGAAAAACAATTCATTCGTTAAACACCATTACACACCCCGGCGTATGAGTTCTGTAGTAATTGACAATAAAAATTAATCATACGCATCCTATAATGCCATAAGACTTACCTTTATGTCAGGATGTGGCCACAGCGGCATTTATTGGTGTATGTTTTATTGACTCGTATATTTGATACAAATAAGAATTTTATTTGGAATTTTAACCATTTGCAGCCTTGTTATTGCCTTCAATTCGAACATTTTAGCTGCTAATGATTGGTGGTAGTACGTACAACATGAAGTTGTTAGTACAACATGTGTTGTTGTGTTGGCAATAAAATGTCTCCCTCGCTCTCGGTCTCTCGTCAGAGGAGGAAGAACATAAATTTTCCATTAAGCCAAGCAACATTGATTGAACTCAGAGCACATATGCGTTTTGCAATAATCATAAAAAAACAACGTGAGCGGAGTATTACATTTAAACACACACACATGGTTACATAGTTGTTGTTGGCGTTTTTAATTAAAACCATTTTTCTGTTTGTTATTGTTATTTACTGCTTGTTACTTTTATATAATTTTTCCCATAGAATTACACTTAATTAATTTATATATAAGGGTATGTATGTATATAGTTACGAGTACACAGATAGATGAAGAATCCCATTATAGTTTTTATCGTTTTTGTTAGGGATTGAAGTTAATCACATTGCATATATTTAAAAACACTTAACGTCGATATATTTGTATACATATATATATATAGCAAGTAAAAGGTTTGTTTATTCTTTTTTTTCTGTGTTGGCTATATAATTTTTTACATATAAAACAGTTTAAACACAACACTAACTTTTGTTTTTAGTTTAAAAATTTCCTGGTTACGAAATTCGGTATTTGTTTGGTAATGCATAATTTCTGGGATATATGTTCATTTTGCATTAAATCATATAAAAATTATTTTGATTTGTAAAAAATTATTTATTATTTTATTTATTTTTTTTTAAATAAGAAAATTTTTAATTTTTTCTTATTTTTTATACATAATTTATTGGTTGTTTGTGGTTATTTGCTTGTATTAACGAGTGTTTTACTTTGAATTTTAAATTTGGCTTCTCTTTCAATATTGCTCCAAATTATCATCATTGAGTTTTGTTTCCGAAATGATATGGTGTTGAATATTAATAATTAATTTCCTTGAATTTACACTTGTGTCGTATGGTCCACATTGGAACGAGGGGAATACTTATACACTTGTGTATCATATTGTAGGCTCGTTTTTATGATTATTAACAGTCTTCACAGGAAGTTTTATAAATTTTAGAATTTTCCGTTTTTTTTTTTCTTCTTGTTCGTCATTTCAATTTTCCGAGGCAACATGTCGCTGTATCATTTCTGTAAATGTTCTTTTTATGTTTCGTTAAGAGTTGTTAGTTTTTTTAGAGTTACATGGTTGCCAAATTTTTGGGATTTTCTCCCTTAGATGTTGGTAAGGTTTCATGTGTAATTTAGTGGATTTAACACTAGCAACATGCAATGTTGCTGTTGATTTTATTCAATGTAGTTTTAGAATTGAAGTTTTTTTTCAAAATTACAGTTTAATTTAAATTAAGTTGTTTAAATTGCAAACTTCTGCAAAGGCAACAAGTTGCGGAAACATTTCTGCAACATTTCGCTTATTCACCTAAACTTGCAATGTTGCTGTTGATATTATTATTGATGTTCTTTTTAGAATTGAAGTTGTTTTTTGCCATTGCGTTTAAATTTAATTTCCCTTACACTCTTTTGCAACTGCAACAAGTTGCGGAAACATTTCTGTTGTTGTTGATTTTTTTTTCTAATTTATTTTTGTAGAATTGAAGTTGTTTTTTTTCATCATTGCAATTAAATTTAATTGAACCGATTTAAATTAAACTCAACAAGCTGCGGATATATTACTGCAACATTTCCCCGTTTTTCCCCGTAAAATGGGCGATTTGGCGGTTTGTTCGAATATTTACTGGGACGATTTCTACTGGGCTACGCGAATTTTTGTGATCACCATGCTGATGCAACAAACTTTAGGCAAATTGACTTCAATTATCCTGCAGGTTCAGCTGTTTATATTGTAGACTTTTGTTGAGGCTTCATTGCAATTCATTTGAATACAAATTACACTCTTCTGCAGCAGCAACATGTTGCAGAAACATTTCTGCAACATTTCCTTGGTATTCACTTAAAATTACAATGTTGCTGTTGATTTTTTAATTTATTTTAGAATTGAAATTGTTTTAATTAATTAAACCTATTTAAAATACTCACTTCTGCAACTGCAACAAGTTGCGGAAGTATTTCTGCAACATTTTCTTATTATCCACTTAAAATTGATTTTATTCAAATTTATTTAGGAATTGAAATTGTTTTTGTTTCACCATAGCGATTACATTTATTTAAACCGCTGCAACAAGTTGCGGAAACATTCCGGCAACATTTTCCCGTTTTTTCCCATAAAATTGGATTTTTAGTTGAAAGTTTTACAACGAATATTTGTCGGGTAATACGAACGATTTCTACTGGGCAACCTGCATTTTTGTGATCACCATGCTGATGCAACAAACTTTAGGTTTATTGACTCCATTGATCCTTCAGGTTGGTTGTAGACTTTGGTTGCAGCTTCATGTTGCTGCAACAGCTTATTTAGCTGTTTT
>CANDYM010000536.1:0-55631 GCA_947397865.1 Polietes domitor
GAGTGCGTCACGGAAAACATACGTTGAGTTAGTGGACGGAAGCTTAGTGGGTGGATGCTATCGGTTGTATTTAGAGATAACGATTAAATGGCCACAAATTTGTCAGGTCTGACAATGACATGCCATTATAGACTATCAACAGAACACCAACTGCAAATTTATTGCGGTATGAGGCTCATTTTTGGCTCAGTGGACAAGTCAAAAAGCAAAATTGTAGTGTTTGGAGTGAAGAGAGTCCAATTGAATGAAATGTTGACTGAAAGCATGTCTATACAAGAGGACAACAAAACAAAATCCATTTTAGGCGTTGGAAAGATATTGCTGTTCATGACTTTAAATTTCATAAATGTTAAAACAATTCAAAAGCTATATCCGTCCGTCTGTTGAAACCATGCTAGCATCTAAACGAAAAATGCGTCTTATAGTCATAGATCGGTTGGGATTGAAACTGGGCGAAATCGGCCCAAAGGGAAAAATTTTTCCCTCACAAGGACTAAAAATACATAATAACCCTTAATATTTTAGAGTAATTAAGCATATTTTTTTTAATACGTCAGCTTGTACTTACTTGATATTGGGTATGCGCATTCCCCCGATAACAAAAACGTGCACCAAAAAGTGATATTTATTCGTAGGGGGTGACATGGGGCAAAAAGGGATAAAAATGGTACATATTGAACGACAACAGCTAGAAATGCGAAATTCGGTATGTACACTCCTCTAATCGAGTATATACATAATATAAAAGTAATTTTTCATAATTGGTACTTTTAAGGGGTAAAATGGGAATAGAGGGATAAAAATGGTACCAACCAAACGGCTACACCTAGAATAATGAAATTCGGTGTATACATTCCTCTGATTGCGAAGACACGTAAAATAAACGGATTTTTCGAAATTCGTACTTTTTATGGTTAAAATGGAAAAAGGGGATAACAATACTACCAACCAAATGACTGCAGCCAGAGTCATGAAATTCGGAGTACAGATTCCTCTGACTGCGTAGACACGAAAAATAAAAGGTCTTTTCCAAATTCGTACTTTCAAGAGATACAATGGGTACAGAGTTATAAAAATATGGGATAAAAATAGTACAAACTAAATGGCTACAGCTAGAATGATGCAATACGGTGTGTACATCGCGTACAATAAAGATATTTTAGAAAGTCGTACTCTAAAGGGTGGGAAAAAATGGAATAAAAATGGTACCAACCAAGTGGCCGCATCTAGACTGCATAGACACAAATAAAGTTTTTTTTTTCATTTTTCGAGAAAATCAAAGAGTAGAAACAATTAAATAACTATGGTTTAAATTTATTTCTGGTATTCCAAATTTTCATAAAATTAAAAAAAATATATTAATAATAATAGGCCCACTTTCAACCAAGCCTCAAAATTTACAGAATAACTAGATGTTTAAATAAAAAAATCGAAGAATACAAACAATTAAAAAATAAAGTTTTTATTTAAAAAAATCAAATTTTGTATACAAAAACATTGTGAATATTTTTTTTTTTCAATATTTTTTTTTTCTAAAAATTACTGTAACGTGGTTTTCTCGTTGGCTGAGGTAAGCTCAATCGTATCCAGGGTCGTCATAAAGACCCACAAACATTACGACATAAATAACACAAGTAGTTATCATTTCCTCGGGCAATAACACAATTCGGTTCTTTATTGATGTAAAACTATGTTATAATCTACTTGTGAAAATGCAAGTATTTATAAATATGTTTCATTGAAAGTGATTCGTATTGGATATTGGCTCGCCTCTACGGGCTGAGTGGATAGTCGATTTAAGTTGATCGGGAACTCTCGTAACTCTCTTTAGCAGTCACGGAGGCAGAATATCGGAAACGAGGGATTTGTAATAGTAGATTTTGATTCGGTAGCAGTACAGGCTAATGTAAATTCGGCGTATGATGAAGATTGAATCGGGTTTCGGTAGTAAACGTGGTTACTTCGGCCGTAGACTCGGTTTGTCACGTTCGGTAGTAAAGTTGGCTGGTTCAGGTTCGGTAATAATCGGCTTCTTCAGGTTCGCGTTGACTCGTTCTTCATTACAAACTAAATATCTATTTACATTCTACTAATCTAACTACGGATTGAACAGTGGACCGAAGTCCCTGTGTTTGAACAGCGGACCGAAGTCCCTGACATTTTGACATTTACGAATATTTACGCACGGTCTTAGTTAACCACTGTAAAATAAGCACTAATAAAATAATTTTGATTTTTAGCTGTAAACATGAGAGAAATGGTGGCTAGATAAAAATAAAGCAAAATTATTCTTCATTGTGCTTTGTTGGGAAAAGTATTAATCATACTTTAAAGATGTAAATTTGTATGTTCCATTCGCCATAAAATTGAAGGTAAAAAATTATTCTTAAAAGTATACTTAAAAAAATACTGCAGATTGGCTGTAACGTTTGATTGATAGCTACTGAAATCTTATGGTTTTTTGGAATGATTGAGTGACACTTTGCTTCAAAATATTTCCGAAGGGCCATGTATAACATTGGTTAATTAAGCTTTCTAAAGTCGAAAACTACTTTAAAAAAATTTTATGGACGGTTTTTCAAATCATTTATTAAAATTTAAATTTTCACCGAAATACACTCTCATTTTGAAAATAAAAGTCCGATAGCAATGAAGGCACTTATGTTTATAGATGGTTATAAATCCTGATAATTTCGCTTTCACATTGAAACAGTGGATTAAGAATAGTCTCCAAAGTAATGAGAAACAAACTAATTTTAATCTTTTAAGATGGCACAAAAACCCGACATTACAAGCAAGAAAACGTCAGTCTGATAAGTTTGTTTGTTTTGAAAAATGTACTGTTTGAAAATTTTAAATCAAGAAATGGTAATTATACTCAATTATTTGTTTGATATTTCTTCCTCTATTCGCCGCCAACTATAGTCCTCTTTTCCAGTTTTCATCATAAGACACTTTTCCTTCTTTAGTTTCTTTTGTGTATAGAGTCTATTTCTGAAGATTTTAATTCTTTGAAATTTATTTACCCTTTCAGGGATTTGGCCTTTCCCTATAGAAGGACCTGTACTTTTTCCAAATCATATTACCAAACATTGCAGACAATATTTTCTTCTCGGACCACTCACTCGCCTTTCCACTTGCACCCACTGTTTTTAATACTTTATGTTCTGCAGCATACTCTGGGGATATGCGCGGAGGTCTGCTTGTTTATTTTATATCTCAAATGACATTAAGACGACCACAAAATGATCTATAAGCTTAACACATACACGCATAAATGCCTTTGTTCATTTGCCTACACACCTTTGTGTACACATACATACGTACATATTCCCAACACCCAGAGATACACACACGCACATACAACCATCTCTATATGTACATATGCATACATATGTAAATTTATTTATATACATATTAAGATTGCCGCACAAATACGAACACCTTTAACGTTTGTCACTTTCGAGTAGAAACAGTTCATAGCAATTGAATAGGAACAGAGAAAATACTAATGCGCAAAAAGCATGCAGAATTGGAAGCAACTGAATTGTTCTTCAACATCGAAGGATATCACAGCTGTCAATATAGACATTCCATTCCATTTTAATTCATTCAATTCCATAGGATCAGAGGAAATAATAACGCGCAAAAACTCATAGAGAATAGAAAGCAACTGAATAATTATTCAATATCGAGGAATATCACGACTGTCATTACACACATTTCATTCCGTCTGATTTCACTCGCTCCGATTCCATTTCAATTCATTCCATTTTCAATTCATTTCATTATACCCTCCACCTCCAGGATGGGGGTATACTAACTTTGTCATTCCGTTTGTAACACCTTGAAATATCGACCTGAGACCCTATAAAGTATATATATTCTTGATCATCATAAAATTCTAAGACGATCTAGCCATGTCCGTCCGTCTGTTGAAAGCACGCTAGCATCTAAACGAAAGGAGCTAGAATTTTCAAATTTTCCATAAATGCGTCTTATAGTCGTAGATCGGTTGGGATTGAAACGGGGCGAAATCGGCCCAAAGGGAAAAATTTTTCCCTCAAAAGACTAAAAATACCCATAATAATCCCTAATATTTTAGCGTATTTAAGCATGTTTATACCCTACACCACTTCGTGGTCTAGGGTATTATTTTGAATACGTCTGTTTATATTTGCTTGATATTTGGTACGCGCATTCCCCTATAGCAAAAACGTGCAACATAAAGTGATTTGTAGGGGGTGAAATGGGACAAAAAAGGGATAAAAATGGTACATATTAAACGACAACAGCTAGAAATACGAAATTCGGTGTGTACGTTCCTCTAGTTGAGTAGATACATAATATAAAGGTATTTTTTTCCAAATTCGTACTTTTAAGGGGTAAAATGGGAATAGAGGGATAAAAATGGTACTAACCAAACGGCTGTACCTAGAATAATGAAATTCGGTGTATACATTCCTCTGATTGCATAGACACGGAAAATAAATTAATTTTTCGAAATTTGTACTTTTTGGGGCCAAAATAGAAAAAGGGGATAAAAATAGTACCAACCAAATGACCACAGCTAGAGTCATGCAATTCGGAGTATACATTCTCTGACTGCGTAGACACGGAAAATAAACGGATTTTTCGAAATTCGTACTTTCAAGGGATACAATGGTACAGAGGGATAAAAATAGTACCAACTAAACGACTACAGCTAGAATGATGAAATTCGGTGTATACATTCTTCTGATTGCATAGACACGTAAAATAAACAGATTTTTCGTAATTCGTATTTTTTGGGATTAAAATGAAAAAGGGGATAAAAAAAGTACCAATAAAATGACCACAGCTAGAGTCATGCAATTCGGAGTATACATTCTCTGACTGCGTAGACACGGAAAATAAACGGATTTTTCGAAATTCGTACTTTCAAGGGATACAATGGTACAGAGGGATAAAAATAGTACCAACTAAACGACTACAGCTAGAATGATGAAATTCTAATTGCGTAGAAACGTCAAGGGGGTAAAAATGGTACCAACCAAATGGGCACAGCTGGAATTATGGAATTCGGTGTATACATTCCTCTGACTGCATAAACACGCAAAATAAAAAGTTTTTTTCCAAATTCGTAATTTTTCCTTTACGGCAAAAATTGGTTGAATCATGAAGTTAGGTTATTTTGCACTACGTACGTCTGATAATGGATTTTCAAAATTTTTACTTTTGGAACTTAAATAGAATGGAAATACAACCAACTGTAGCACCCACTATCTACCAATAGTTATGGTATTTAAGCTTTTTGAAAATATAAATGTAAGAATATTTATTTTTTGATTTGAGATAAATAATGGTTTGAAATAATAAAAATATTATATTTATTTATAAAATTATTTTTTCAATATTTGTATTTGTTTTGGTTTGGCTATATTAAAAAATTTATATTTTCCTGTAATATTACTGCACTTCTACGAAAACCGACAACCTCTGTGGAATCCAATCCATGGTGGAGGGTATATAAAGTGCGGCCCGGCCGAACTTAACGCCGTTTTTACTTGTTTTCTATTCATTACATTTTCAATAACATTAATTTTCAATTTATTTCATTTTCAAATAATTTAATTTACAAATTATTTAATTTTTATTAATTTTAATTTTCAAAAAATTTCATTTTCAATTAAATTTCCAGTTTTTTTTTATTTAATTTTTAATTCATTTCCATTCAATTAATTTCTGTTTAATTTTTTATTTAATTTTAAATTCAATTGCTTTAATTTTCACTTAAATTAATTTTCTTCTTTTTAATTTTTTTATTTAATTTTAAATTTAATTTTCAATTCAATTCATTTAATTTTAAGTTATATTAATTTTCAATTCTTTGTAATTGCTTTAATTTCATTTATATTTCATTTTCAATTAAATTTCCCGTTCTTTTTATTTCAATTAATTACATTTTTACTTCATTTCCTTTTGAATTCAATTGATTTCATTTCGTTATCAATTCAATTCATCTCAATTTCAATTTATTTCATTTCGTTTCATTTTCAAATTATTTAATTCTCAATTAATTTTAATTCCAATTCATTTCGTTTTCAATTAATTTAATTTCCTGTGAACTTATTCAAATTACGCGTACTGTATGTATACGTTCATCCATATACGTTTACATGTATTTTGTACTTTACGAGCACAATGATAAGGCGAAAGGAGAAGAAGATGAGGAGGATGATGTTGTTGTTGCTGCTGCTGCTGATGATGACGATGACGATGATAATAGTAAACGTTACAAACACTTAATGAGTTACGCGTGTAAAGGTGTTCTAAGTAAACGCTTTTGGGGGTTCAATATTATTACACACAACCTGAAGGTGTACGTACCCACACTTTCGCATGTATGCGTATCTCGCTCGCTTGCTCTAAGTGAATATGTGTGGTTGCTTAAATGTGTGCGTATCCAAAATGTTATACACCTCTGTGTGTAAGCGTGTGTGCGTATGTTTGTTTTAGTATGGCATGGTTGTGGCTTTCGTATCGGGACGGTGGCAGTATCGCGCCGAGTTGACGGCTTAAATAACAATGCTCGTAAGTAATATTCATTAAGTTTTAATTGGTACCGAACAGAGGTTTTAAGATCTTCGATAATTTTGACTTATGGATAAGCAAATGCAATTACAATTCGCATTAGTTGTGTGTGTGTATGCGCAGTATGTCTGTCGTATGTTTGCCGTACCATCACAATTTGTTGCCAACGGACTTGAAGAATAGCAAACAAAGGCTTATAGTTTGCTTTGCAAGGTAGACGATTATTTTTGGATTTAGAAACAAAACTACGAAAGTTGAAGAGATTCAATTCGCTCATGTAAAAAGTACCCTCCACCATGGAGTACATTCCACAGTATTATCGATTTCACGTAGAAGTGTAGTAACATTAGGAATATAATGATATTTTTATTATAATTGCGAAATTTGTCACATAAATTACGATGTTTTATGATTTTTTATGAGAAAAACTAGTAAGGAAAGGCTAAAGACGGGCGGGGCCGACTATATGATACACTCCACTTTCTATCCGAATACAATTCAATTCGGTAGAAAATTGAAAACGGGATGAATTTTTGTATATTTCCTAATCATAGGCTGATATGACCTGACCCAATTTGTCAAATCGAGAAGAATATTTGTATCGGGGCTATATTCAAGCATGTAATGTGACCCACTTACACAATGTATTCTTCTAGATGTTTTGCAAAATCTGATACAATATGTGGTTTCTAGAGCGGAAAAAGTCAAATCGGGAGCGAAATTTGTATGGGGCTATATATAAATATGAACCGATCTAACACATTTTTACCACAGATGTTTCTAGTTGAAATGTAAGATTTTGAAGAATATCTGTTAAAATATGTGGTATCTAGAGTTAAAAAGTGAAAAGTCGCTGCGAAGCCACTTGAAAAGACTTTTGACATGGTCGAAATCATGATCGTGGTAGTCTGCAGCCAAGTAATAAATGTCACCATTCCATTTGTAAATAAATTTGCATTCTATTAAATATAGAAGCAAAATGGTCTTGAGCCAGGACAATATCCCAGTTCAAATCAAATATTGATTACAGACCAAAAAAAATGCAAACGAAAAAACTAAAATTCAAATTCATGTTAAAGACCACACCCACTAGTAGTCCTTGCCTAAATTGTTATTCATATATATCAAAGAGAATTCAAAAAGGCAGCACTTTTCCCATTTGTAATTTCAAACTTCCCCACAGTCTGAGATGCATTTACATCGAATTTCGTGGTTTTAGTATTATTTCCGGGAAAAGGTAATTATTTTTTTGATATCTCGGTATTCCGGGGATATGACGGGAAATCGTTAACATATTGTTTTCGTTTTTTTCGAATTAAACATTCAAACGTTAATAAAGAAATTATTATATTTCGCATAAAAACATACTGATATCAAGTTTTAAATGATTAAAAAATCCTCTCATCCGATTTGTAAAGATATCCTACAGATTCAAAAAAAAAAAAACAAGTAAGGAAAGGCTAAAGTCGGGCGGGACCGACTATATAATACCCTACACCACTCCCAGCGTATATACCTCGCTTTGAGTACTAAACCCAGGTATTTCATGGGAGCAATTTTATGTAGTTCATATAAACTATACTATAAATTC
Source organism: Polietes domitor (assembly GCA_947397865.1). NCBI lineage: Eukaryota > Metazoa > Arthropoda > Insecta > Diptera > Muscidae > Polietes > Polietes domitor. The sequence continues at coordinate 8,165 of CANDYM010000536.1, forward strand.
ATCTTTAGTCAAATTTAATGAATATGGTATATAATGAAGTAATTGGTCCAATTTTCCAGCAGATATTCCGAGTAAAGTAAATATAACATGATCTGGAAAAATTGATCAAGATCCAAAGACAAATACAAATTATACAGCGGTAATAGGATAAATCGGACGGACATTTGAAGGGGGCCTATAACAACACTTGAGGCCTGTGCCAAAACATGCGCCTATATATTTCTCATTCACGGTAGGTATTCCTAGATGAAACATAGAATGATGTGCAAAATTTGATGAAGATCCGATGTAAGATGTAGTTTCTAGAGCTGTAATAGATCAGAATGGGGCCCCATTTGGGTCATACCAAAGTATGGACATATGGGCATCTCCCAAACAAGTAAGGAAAGCCTGAAGTCGGACGTAGCCGACAATATGATACACCCCACTTTATATCTCATTATAATTCAATTCGGTAAAAAAGTGAAATCGGGAATGATTTTTGAATCCTGTAAATGTATGTGTTTGACAAAAAAGTTAAATCGGGAAGGACATTTGTATGGGGGTATATTGAAACCTGTAATGATGTGACACCCTTTCACCATGTATGTTTATTTGTGAAATATAATATGTAAAGTTTGGCCAAAATCGATTAAACATTCGGGAGTAACATTTGAACCGATCTTATCTACTTTCACCATAGGTGTTTCTAGTTCGATTATAAAATCTTGTGACCATTTTAAAGAAAATCGGGTACAATATGTGGATTCTAGAGCGGAAAAAGTCAAATCGGGAGCGACATTTGTATTGGGGCTATATCTAAATCTGAACCGATCTTACCCACTTTCGCCATAGGTGTTTCTAGTTCGATTATAAAATGTTGTGTCAATTTTAAAGAAAATCGCGTACAATATGTGGATTCTAGAGCGGAAAAAGTTAAATCGGGAGCGACATTTGCCCCCATACTATATCTAAATCTGAACCGATTTCCTCCAAATTCAATACAAATCGTCCTTGGCCAAAAAAATTAACTTCTGCCAAATTTCATGATAATCGGACAGCAATTACGACCTGTAGAGTGCGAACAAACTTAGATGGACAGCAGACGGACGGATGGTCAGACAGACATCGGTAAATCGATTCAACTGGTAATTCTAAGCCGATCCGTATACTTAAAGGTGGGTCCAGCTCGATTATTTATTGGTGTTACAAACATTTGGCGCGAAACTAACTTATAATACCCTAGTCCACGAAGTGGTGTAGGGTATAAAAACAATGGGAATAGGGAATAATATATGAGATAACTCCACCTTTACCTTCACTCATCATTCATTCCTTCATCCTAACTCCTAAATCTGTTTCTCCTATACTATTTAAGAGAATCACAATGAGCCGAATTTAGTTGGCCTCTAGTGAACTCGTCGGTTGTGCCCACAACTGACGGACATCATCATCTACAACCTAATCTAACCTATGAAACAATAACAAATTAAATCAACTTTTTCCAAGGATGAAAAAATACTTAAACATATATCTGTGCAAAAACTACAACAAATAGCAACAACGTTTTTAGGAAATCTACGGAACAAAAGAGATCTTTTTCATTATAGTCCATTACAAGAGTACATGGGATTGAATATTTTAATAACACCACTGGTAACACTGTCTTGAGGCAATATTGACCATTTTTTAATAAGTAAGGACCCACTTTCTACTGGACCATAAAGCGCAACAAACAGTCAGTTTCCTTTTTTAACTCTTTATTTCAAATGAGCCAATTTTGAGCCTCCTGGAAAAAAAGAAACAAGTTTACTTCCAATTGATGTTGTGGCCATTTTGTGCAAATTGATTGTCATTCGGCTTTAATTCCAACAAATTGCATACCAAACTAAACCCAATTAAAATAGTAGAGTCGTCGCCAGAACTGGACAATTTGTATTTATCACCCCACTGAATCAAATATTGTCAAACTCAAAGAGGTTAAGGTCCAGAATCGGTCTTACCTTTGTGGAACTCTGGACATATGCATTGCATTCGTACGCTTGAGCAAGCGTTCCAACACCACAAAACCATATTTCCTTTCCGGTGACTTTGTTTTGGCACAAACATGACCAATACAACTCCGTTTGTTTGTGAGGCATTCATGGTGTGCGTGTCAATTATAACTGGACGTGGATCACTAAACGCATAGAACGCATATTTCACGGCAAAAGAAAAGAGAAGATTCAAAACGACACGAAAATGCTCTATAGAAGGTCCGAAGGCGAGATGAAAGCGGAAGTGAGCCAACATTTTAAGGATGAAAAAATTATAACTTAATTCAAGCAATAAGAGCCGTACCAGTATAAAAGAAAATAAAACAAGTAAGGAAGGTTAAAGTCGGGAGTGGCCGACTATATGATACCCTACACTTAGTCATTATACCCTATGGAGTAGGATATAAAAAGGTCATTAAATTTGAAACGAGTGATATACGATGCAGCTATAAGAGGAGAATATACAATAAATTTGTTGTAAGAAAATTTGAACACAAACTATGAATGCGAGCTATATACAAATCTGAACCGAACCATGTTTAGCAAAGGTTTTCTAGTTGAAATATTAGACGCTTTCCCAAATTTTATGGAGTGTTAAATATATTGTTTATAGAGCGGAAAGAATCAAATCGGGAGCTATATATAATCTGATCCAATGTGGCCCACTTTCGCTATAGTTGTTTCTATTTGAAACATTAGCTGATGTGCCGAATTAGAAGACATTTTTTTATTTATTTATTTATTTATTCATTCGACTTTAAGCCTAATTAGTCGTAGTAAGATATGTCAATTCAATTCAATTTTTTCAAAGCATTTTAAAATTAAGCCTAAGAACGTAATATAAAGTAACAAACCCCCAGCACAAACACAGATAAAATATATTTAATTTAAAAGAAATATAAGTAAATATATATATATGACCCAATGGCCAAACTCTTGTTGAATCCATAAATTATTTCTTGAAAGTACCTCTAAATGTTCTCCAGTATCATTCTTTTAAAATGACCAACAGAATTTTAAAAACTCCTATTTCTATAGGGTACTACTGAATTCCATGTTCGAGCCACACGGACAACAAAAGATCTATTCATGATGAGCGTTGAAATTCTGGGCTTCCAGCTCTCATTACTTTGTAAAACATAATCATTATTCTTAATGTTATAAAGTCACTGAAATCGCATCCTAACAACTCTCTACATTGTGATGAGACATGGTCACGAATGTGCAATTTGTAGACATATAGCACTACCCTATTAAAACAATGTTTCAATCTGATAATATTGCCTTGAGAAGTCCCCGAATAAACTTCAATGTCATACAAAAGTATTTGAAAGCACAAGGCTACAGCAACTTATTTTCTTAGATAATGTCCAAGCGCGTATAATCTTCGCAATGTGCTAACAACTACCGATACAACATGATTAATGTGAGAAGTGAAATCAAGACGAGAATCCAAATAGAAACCAATACTTCTATAATGATCTACAAACTCTATGCATATGTTATTAAGTTTAAAGTTCAAACGCTCAGTGTGGGTATGCGTGAAAAACATCGCCTTGTTTTAAGAGGGATTGAGATTCAAAAAATTTCTTAGTATATATAACATTTCAAAAAAGTAATGTGGTTGAAAATGTCATTTACATACAACATAAATATTAAAAATCCAAGTATGGATCCTTGGGGAATTCCTCTATAAATAAATGCTAGGTCAGAGACACACCCATTTTTTGCCAGGAATTGTGAACGTCCGTTCATAAACATGCTGTTGAACTGAAACAGAATTGGCTATATTTCTTATTAATACATTATGACTCAAAGAGTGGAAAGCTCTACTGAAATCCAAAAATATGAGGACCGAGGATTGTTTTTTATCTAAACTCTTTCTAATGTTATCCACCACATCTAAAGTTTGTGTTGTAGTACTAAAGCCCTTCCGAAAACCTGATTGAAACTTTGAAATATAGTTCCCAGTGTTAAGATGATCCTGCATTTGTTCTCTCAGGACAATTTCTAAAATTTTTGACATTGAATTCAATATGCTAATCGGTCGGTAATCAGACAAACTATGTGGGTTTTTCTTTTTTGGTACAGGGATCAGTTTACCAATTTTCCACTGTTTCGGAAAGTAAATTTGAAAATCTGTTCAAAAATGCTATTCCTAGAGCGGAAATAATCAATTCAGTAGCGAAAATTGTATTGGAGCTATATATATATATATATCTGAACTCATGTGACCCATTTTCATCAGAGCTGTTTTTAGTTGAAATATAAGTTGTTTTGCCAAATTTGAAGAAAATCTGTCAAAGTTTGTGGTTTCTAGAGCGTAAAGATTAAAATAGGATGAGACATTTGTATGGGAGCTATATATAAATCTGAACCGATCTATCCTATTTTTACCAGAGCTGTTTTTAGTTGAAATATATGGCGTCGTGCCAAATTGGAGGAAAATCTGTTGAAATATGTGGTTTATAGAGCGGAAAAAGTAAAATCGGAAGCAACATTTCTATGGGAGCTATATCTAAATCTGAAGCTTCAAATTAAACAGCGTTCGTCCTTATCCTATAAAACTTCGTTGTGCAAAGTTTCATTTAGTTCTAACCACAATTGCGACCTGGACTTTGATTACAAGAATAGATGGACAGACGGACGGACATCGCTAAATCGACTCAAAAAGTGATTCTAAGTCGATCGGTTTAATAAACGATGGGTCTATCTCGTTTCCTTTTGTGTGTTACAAACAAATGCACTAAGCCATTATACCCTGTGGTGTAGTATCACTTTCCAGTATTTTCTTTGGTATACCCTCCACTTTTATACCCTCTAACACGATTAAGCCATGTCAGTCTGTTCAATTCAAATTTTCCCCAAAAGTGTCTTATGGTTGCAGATCGGTTGGGATTGAAAGTGGGCGAAATCGGCCCAGAGGGAAAATTTGTTCCCTAACAAGGACTGAAAGTACTCCCTAATATTTAGAATATTTAAGCAATTTATTTTAAATTTCTGCTTTATATGCACTTGAAATTTATTGCGTACATTTTTCTTGCAGTGTAAAAGCACCAAAAAGTAAATACACGTTTTAGAGGGCGAAATGGGATAAAAATATTATTATGATACGATAACAGCTTGAAACATGGAATTTCGAATGTACATCCCCCTAATTGCGTATATACGTAAAATATAGGAATTTTTCAAAATTCGTTCTTTCAAGGAATACAAATGGTACCACTGAAGTTGAAATCATGAAATTCGGTCTGTGATTTTCTAAAGTCACAGGCATATGATAATAAGCTGCTTTCATGGTAATCAAATCTCTGCGACATAATCATTAAAGTTTTGACCTCTCGGATGCTTACCACAGTGCGAAACTGCCTCACACAAGCGAATACACGGCACGGTTTACTCCCCTCCAACATCGACCCATCTTTATTGTAAAGTCCTTTACATCAATGTCCCATGTAAAAGAGAATCGATCAGAAAATTGGTGGCCTACAATAAAGTAGGGTATACAAATCGCAACGCCATCAATATTGGAAGAGTCATGAAGGCGGATTTAACCGAATGAATGACTGAATGGACGGGACGGGACAGAATGATTGTTTGCACATTCGTTTGTAATGGGACACGCAGTTGCGGTGGCCGCTGCACCAATGGGTGCAAAACGGCAACTAAGGTTTAGATGGCACAACAACAGCGCTGGCTAAACGAAACGATAAAGCACAGTGAGGTTTTCGGCAATAAAAAACACGGAAAAATATCTGCCGTAGGGGCAACTTTAATGAAAATTCACACATATATGTAGGTATAAAGGAAATGTTATGGAGCTTAAGCTTGTGGGCTGTGGCTACACCGGAGCGGATCTGGAGCGTAGGGCTCAAATGGGGGCATTAAATCAAGTGAAATTTTACACCAACTGATTACAACTGTAGGTATGGAAGTTATATTGATTTTTTAAAGCAAAAATTTTATCTAAACATATTTAAGGTCTTAAGACTAAAGGGAATTGAGGCATTAAATCAAATGAAATTTTACTCCAACTTATTTCGACTATGCGTATGGAAGTTTTATTGAATTTATTTTAAGCAAAGATTTGATCTGAACATTGTTACCCATTTTCTCTGTCCAAATGATCTAAACCCCCTTACCCTGTAGGTTGTGAGTGCGAAATTGTGCAGTCATGACATCCCTGCTGGAAATCGTATCCATCAATGAATCTGCAATAACACTATGAAGCGAGCCACAACGAAATTACTATTCGTGGAAATTTACAGGCGTATGAGCAATTTAGTCTTGGTATTAATAACAATCATACAACACCCTGTCCATCTATGGAGTGTTCTGGATTCCACAGAATTCACTGCTGCTCTGCTAATGTTTTAACTTTCCGTCTCTTGCCACCTTGCCCTGCCCTCAATTAACTGTACACCTCCCCTCCCCCAAATCACCAAAACAATTAAATCAGTCCTAACGCACTTTCTCTGCCTCTCTGAATGTTGTTGTGGACGTTTCTATGTTTTTTTTCTTGGTCCTCCGTCCGAAGGATCTGCTGTGGTCAGACATTTCATGGGAAACAGTTGTAAAAAAATTAAAATTGATTGACAGTTCGTTCAGTAGGATAACGTTGTTTAAAGTACTGCCCTTCCTCGGCACACCAAAAGGCATGGGGTGCACACAAAAGATGTGTGTTCTTCGAATCGAACGAAATTGTATTGCGTTGTTTTGACCAACAACGTTTTGTTTGTTTCATACTGGCCAAGTTTGAGTGCGTATGCGGCTGTCGGGGATATCAGGGGCAGGGGCAGTTACAAATTGTCCGTTGTCTCGATTGTGTGTAGTTGGGCAGAAAATTGAACTCTATTCGACACACACTCGCATACAAAACATCCAGAGATCGTTCTGTTGGTCCTAGGTTTCGCAATACAGTTTTAATTTGAGGTGAATAGGTCCTTCTGTAGCCATGTATGCGTTTGAACGTGTATGTGCGAATGATGGTCAGTTTGTCCAAACAAGTAGACTTTTAATTAATCAATAATAATTTCTCCGGGGGGCAAATGTAAGAAATCTTTCGTTTTCCCCAACATTGATTGTTAGTTTTATTGACTTCGAAGGTTGTCTGTACGGAGAAGTATGGCTTGAGGCCTCAAGATTAAAAACAGAAATCTATTTTACAATCATTGGTTAATCTCTTTAAAATGATAGTGTGTATGAATGTATGTAGGCTCTAAGAAAACAATTTATATCGTGAAGTAACCATCTGTCCACGAACGAAAAGAGCTAGTTGGTTCCCATTTTTCACATATGTGTCAAATGGTGGCGATCGGTTAGGGTAGCAAATGGGTCAAAGGGAAAAAGTTTTCCTTAATAAAGACTGAAAACAACCCTTACAATTTAGAGAGTTTATGTATTTTTTGGAAAATTTGCGCCTTTTATAAAAATTTGGCACATATTACAGTGTGCATATGCACTTATAATAGGAAAATTCGTCTCGGGTAAGAAATTTGGCGAATTTGGGTATGAAACACGCCCACCGCCCATTTAGCAAATGATCGATTGATGTGCAAGGAAATTTGAGCTGAAGTGAAGTTTATCCCTAGGATGGTCAATGACTCTTGGGCCGCTAAATGCTCATTGTGGTCCAGCCAGACCACGAAAGAAAAATGAGTACATAATTACAAAATAAGGAGCTGCATTATTCTGACAGATCTACCAGAATATCCGGAAACTATTTTTGTATGCAATATATAGTTAATACAATTGTTGTTTCTGCTCAATATTTTTTTATTTTTATACACTACATCACAGGGTATAATGTCTTTGTGCATTTGTTTGTAACACCCAATCGAATCGACCGATCGACTTAGAATCACTTTTTGAGTCGATTTAGCGATGTCCGTCCGTCTGTCCATCTATTCTTGTAATCAATGTCCAGGTAGCAATTGCTGTTAGAACTAAATGCAACTTTGCACAACGAAGTTTTATGGGATAAGGACGAACGCTATTTAATTTGAAGCAAATCGGTTCAGATTTACATATAGCTCCCATACAAATTTTGGTTCCTACTTCACTTTTCCCGCTCTAGAAATCACATATTTCAACAGATTTTCCTCCAATTTGGCAAGACACCGTATATTTCAACTAGAAACAGCTTTGGTAAAAAAGGATAGATCGGTTCAGATTTATATATATAGCTTCCATACAAATGTCTACTCCGAATTGACTCTTTCCGCTTATATATTTCAGCTTATATTTCAACTAAAAATGGCAACACACATAAAAACAGCTGTGGTAAAAATAGGAAAGATCGGTTCAGATTTATATATAGCTTCTATACAAATGTCTCCTCAGATTTGACTCTTTCCGCTAGAAACCACAAACTTTGACAGATTTTCTTCAAATATGGCAAAACAGCTTATATTTCAACTAGACACAGCTCTGGTGAAAACGGGTCAGATAAGTTCCATTACAAATTTCGCTACTGAATTGATTATTTCCGCTCTAGTAATAGCGTTTTTGAACAGATTTTCTTCTAATGCGGCACATCAACTAATGTTTCCAATAGAAATTACTATAGCGAAAGTGGGTTACATCGGTTCAGATTATATATAGCTCCCGATTTGATTCTTTCAGCTCTAGAAACCACATATTTAACACTCCATAAAATTTGGGAAAACGTCTAATATTTCAACTAGAAAACCCATTCAAAGTTTGTGTTCAAATTTTCTTACAAATACAGATAGAAGTATGGAATTTGTAGTATATTCTCCTATTATAGCTGCATAGTATATCACCCGGTTCAAATGTAATGACCTTTTTATATCATACACTATAGGCTATAATGACTAAGTGTAGGGTATCATATAGTCGGCCACGCCCGAATTTACCCATACTTACTTGTTATTTTAGTAAGCGGTATTCTCAGCCACACGGGTCACACTTGATTATTTCTTATGGTGTCTCCTTTCTCTCCGTAGGGTAATTGTTTGTAATCAACTTCGATTTAGATTATTCTACTGCTCGTTAGCCTAACCCTCTATTCTTGAGTGATTTCGATGTAGAATTCTTATGGAGGTTATCCCACAAACACATGCATTTTTATCGCCCCTAGATGCCACATATTCGATTTTCGTCAGATCACTGAGTGGATGGGCCCAAAATAATCACTCGATATTTTCTTAATAAATTACACAATTTCATAAAATGTTCTTTAGGTCTGCGCGATCCACAGTGTTCCATGAATGATTGCCTATGAGCAATAATTGCCTTATTTAATTAGTCGTTAGCCATACACCCCGAAGCACTGTTTTCATAAATATATAGTTTCTCATACGCCCCATAGCACCGCTTTCATAAATATTAATTTTCCCACATAAACATCGCGCTGTCGTTCAATTATTTTTCACGTTATTTGCACAATTTTCAATTTATATTAAATCGCATTAAAAGTCATTTTGTGCAAATCTAAATGTAAATAGAAATTACATCTGCGTTTATGTGTTTTCCGTTGTGTATGTGTGTGTGTGTGTCATTTGAACTGTCATCGTGGTGCAAAATGGCAGAAAGGCATCGGGCAGCATTAATGTCATTTGCAATTATTTGATGTGTTTTTTTTTCACTGTCTCGTTGGCCGCATTTATTTAAACACTGATTAAACAAGCAAATGTATTAAAATGTGTATTCAAATGTTATTAACTTTGCAGCTTAATAATACTAATAATCATGAAAGCCAAACAAATGCTACACAAACAACACGAACAACAACAACAGCCACATCAGCAGCAACACAGAAATGCTTAATTTTTGTAACAACAAATAAATGTGGCAAAAATCAATGTTATTAAAATCAACAACAACATCGTCCACATCATTATGATGACTCTGTGTGTGGACGCCGCGACGATGATGATGCCATGAGCCTGGACATTGACATGGACATCACCATCACCGACATGAACTCATAGCACGCCCGGACAGACCGACATCATTTCAATTAGCAATGCAGCATGAAGCGATCTGGGTGGGAGTGGAGTGGCCCACGGGCACAATTGTTTTGCAGAGGGCGAATTATGAAACGCTCTCATTATATTGAGAAAAATGATGATTGCAAACACAAATAAAATTATTATCATGAATAAACCACAATTTGATACGTTAACAAACAATTTGGATATATGACGTCCACGCAGATACACTGGCATTTGTGTAGAATGGACAAAATTGAAAGAAAGAAAAAACAGCAACAACGCTGAAATGTTGGCCAATGATGAAGAAAGTTTACGCTACACTTGATTTCAGGGAATTTCAGGCAGTTGTTATATGTTCAAATCAAATTCTTGCAACATGTCCAGAAGAGAAACTGAAATTAGGCAACGACTCAAAATTTCATAAAATAGTAGAAAAAAGAAATTAAGTTTTTTTCAATTTTCAAAATCTGAAAAAGTGAATATCTGTAACCAGAAATATCTACGTACAAAAAAAAACTAAAAATTATACTTTTTGAGCTAATTTCTGCCCAATCTTGTTAATAACTCAAAATAATCCTTGTATAATTTCAAAACTCAAAAATATTTGATTCTGGGCTCCTGTGGGTCATAATAAATGTATTCGACTTCGCTTTAACTTCAACGATTTATAATTTTCGGGCGCTAGAATTATTTCTGTATTGAATCTATTTCATAAAAATGTTCTCTGTTGTAAACGAATTTTCTAAAAATTTTCTTTACCACTTTCTTTTCTATCAAAAGCACTTCAAAAAATAGTGTATACCCTCCAATACAATAGGTAAGAAAACATTTCCGAAGGACCAGGTTTTTTCTGTTTTATTTTGGCTTTCTAAACACAAACAAGTAAAAACGGAGTTAAGTTCGGCCGGGCCGAACTTTTTATACCCTCACCATGGATTGCATTCCACAGAGGTTGTCTGTTTTCGTAGAAGTGCAGTAATATTACAGGAAAATATAATTTTTTTAATATAGCCAAAACAAAACAAATACAAATATTGAAAAATTAATTTTATAAATAAATATAATATTTTAATTATTTCAAACCACTCTTATAAGGCAAGGCTACGTCAATTCAAAAAAATAATTATTCTTCTATTAATATTTTGAAAAATATTTTCAAAGCCATAAATATTGGTAGATAGTGGGTGCTACATTTGGTTGTATTTCCATTCTATTTGAATTTCAAAAGTCCAAATTTTGAAAATCTATTATCAGACGTACATAGTGCAAAATAACCTAACTTCATGATTCAACCAATTTTTGCCGTAAAAGAAAAAGTATGAATTTGGAAAAAAAACTTTTTATTTTGCGTGTCTATGCAGTCAGAGGAATGTATACACCGATTTCCATTATTCCAATTGGTTGGTACCATTTTTACCCCCTTGACGTTTCTACGCAATTAGAATTTTATCATTCTAGTTGTAGTCGTTTAGTTGGTACTATTTTTATCCCTCTGTACCATTGTATCCCTTGAAAGTACTAATATTTTCCGTGTCTTCGCAGTCAGAGGAATGTATACTCCGAATTTCATGACTCTAGCTGTGGTCATTTGATTGGTACTATTTTTATCCCCTTTTTTCATTTTAACCCCAAAAAGTACGAATTTCGAAAAATCAGTTTATTTTCCGTGTCTTCACACTCAGAGGAATATATACTCCGAATTTCATGACTCTAGCTGCGGGCATTAGATTGGTACTATTTTTATCCCCTTTTTTCATTTTAACCCCAAAAGGTACGAATTTTGAAAAATCCGTGTATTTTACTTATCTATGCAATCAGAGGAATGTATACACCGAATTTCATTATTCTAGGTACAGCCGTTTTGTTGGTACCATTTTTATCCCTCTATTCCCATTTTACCCCTTAAAAGTATGAATTTGGAAAAAATACTTTTATATTATTTACCTACTCAATTAGAGGAATGTACACACCGAATTTCGTGTTTCTAGCTGTTGTCGTTTAATATGTACCATTTTTATCCCTTTTTTGCCCCATTTCACCCCCTACAAATAAGAATTACTTTATGGTGCACGTTTTTGCTATAAGGGGAATGTGCATACCAAATATCAAGTAAATATAAACAGAAATATTCAAAAAAACATGCTTAAATACGCTAAAATATTAGGGATTATTATGGGTATTTTTAGTCCTTGTGAGGGAAAAATTTTTCCCTTTGGGCCGATTTCGCCCCATTTCAATCCCAACCGATCTGCGACTATAAGACGCATTTATGGAAAATTTGAACGTTCTAGCTCCTTTCGTTTAGATGCTAGCGTGCTTTCAACAGACGGACGGACGGACATGGCTAGCTCGTCTTAGAATTTTATGACGATCAAGAATATATATATTTTATAGGGTCGCAGGTCGATATTTCAAAGTGTTACAAACGGAATGACAAAGTTAGTATACCCCCATCCTGGAGGTGGAGGGTATAAAAATATATTAAAAGTAATGAATAAGGTCTTGTTAAAAAATATTTTACTAAAATTCCAATTTTTGTCAAAGGTACATTAAATCGGTCAAGTATTTCAGAAGTTACAGGCGATGGAATGAACACACCTTTTTGCTAAAGTAGTATTATTTCACCGTTAAATTGGTCATAACTCAAAATTTATATTTTTTTCAAAATAATCGCGGAAAGACTCATATGATACATATATGTAGATGTATATATTCCACGCTGAAATATCCCAGCGGCGGGATTTACGAGGCCTTCCAAAGTTTAGGCGTGTGGAAGGCCTTATTTGGCGAGGGCTTCCTTATGTAAGGCCTGCGAGAAACGATTGCAGGAAATTATTGAAGGCATTGCTTTCTTGTTTACCTTATTTCTACTTCTTTTAAGAAGGCGTGTTATATTCCCTTCTAAAAGAAGGCGTATGGATTTTTGTCTCGTTCCTCTTCGCTTCCTTTTAGAAGGTCTATTGAAGGCCTTGCAAATGGAAAGCGAGAGGAATGAGTTTCCATTTTCTCTCTCTCATTCCTCTTCACTTCTTTTAAGATGGCCTGTTATATGTCCTCTAAAAAGAAGGCGTATGGATTTTTATCTCGTTCCACTTTGCTTATTTTTAGAAGTTATATTGGTGGCGTTGCAAATGGAAAACAAAGGGAAGGTGTTTCCAGTTTCTCTCTCACATTCATCTTCCCTTCTTTTAAGAAGGTCTGTTGTGAGCCTTTCTAATAGAAGCTATGGGGAAGGTGTAGACATTCCACTTCGCTTCTCTTTATCTATATCTGTAGAAGGTGTATCATGTGTGCTGCAAAAATTTATCTCCTTATAAAAACTCGAACGTAGAAGCAGGATTGCCACAACTCTTTCTGCTATGCCCAACCAAATCTGAAAAAGTCCCAATAGCCTTTTCATACTACATGGGAAATCAATCGATTTTAGCTCAAGGTCGATTTACAAATGTGAGATTCCATACAAATTTGATATTTGTAAATCGACCTTGTAATTTCACGCTGAAATCGATTGATTTCGCATGCAGTGTGAAAAGGCTATAAGTAATAATTAAATTCAATATATGTTGTTGAATTTCAGTCCGAAACATATTTATTGATCTTCCGTTTACAATCCGGCATCTAGCACATACATATCAAATTCACATAATTCTGAGAAGTTATATCAAAAGTGCATACAGTTAGGCTATAGCGGGAATCAACAAGTTGCAAATGGGAAAAAAGGAAAATTGTTTCTACCTAGTAACGACTGACAATACACCAAATATTTAGGACACATTTTTGAAGATTGTTGCCCATTTTCACTTTTTTGTTGCACTTGAAGTTTTATATTTCTATATAGTAGAGGACTAATAATGAAGAATCGCAATTTTCCTAATATGGTTCTGCATTTCTATGTAAAGTCGACAGCCTCTAATCTGTCGGTAATACTGTGGAATCCACTCCGTGGTGGAGGGTATATAAAATTCGGTCAGGTCGAACTACACCCCTTTTTTACTTGTTTCAATTATTTGTGGGTTTGCCGCGTCAGCTAGAAATATTAAAAAATCACTGTAATTGTCCCAAAAAAATTTGTAGTTGATTTTAATTCGTGAAATTTGTATAATTTGTAGCCCTTGAAATTACATTCAATTTAAAGTGTAACAGGATGTGATCGGATTTATAGTCTAAATACTGGAAGTACCTTTGACGAAAAATAGATTTGTATACCCGCACTCTACAGAGTTGGAAAAGAGTGTAACGCATCGAGGGAGTGACTTAAGACACAAAGTACGTTTGGACCAAATCTGTATCATGACTTTTTAAGTTGTTTGCGACCATGTCCGTCCGTCCGTTTGGATAGCTGGTGAATACGATAACTCTCGAAAAGAGTTAAGGAATACATTCAAGCTGTGCACATGGTAATATTTTCCCAAACCTAGTTTAAGTTCGAAAATGGGCGAAATTGTCACGCCCCTTCTGGTACATCCCATACACATAGCCCATATTCCTATGTCAAATTAAAACTAATGTAACATCCACACGGATCTTCGGAATAATATCAGTTTTTTTTTTGTATTTGATAATTTTATAATCACATTAAGCGTACAAAATATGGCGAGTTTTGCCACGTCCCTTCCTACTCCTATAACGATGCCTCCTACTTTTATAACTTATATATTTGATATTTGACAATGCTTTTATAGTCGTTATACTTACCCGGAATATGGACGATATTGCCACACCCCTTGGCATAAGCTGCGGTTAAAATAAAACTGGCATATCTTTCATACGAATAATCAAAATCAGTTAAGTCAGTTAGTAAAAGCAGCATAAAGTAGATAAAAGCTTTAGCGTGCGAAATGGGATAAAAATGGTACCAAGGACACGACAACAGCTAGAAACATGAAACTTTGAACGTACATCCCTCTAATTGCGTAGATACGCAATTTTATATTTGAAATTTTTTTTTGTAAACACATTAAATCAGTAAAATATTTATGCTTGTGCCACGCCGCTTCTAGTGTCTCCCACACAATTGTCCTTATCCTATGTAAACTTAAATCCTTCTATACCGGTATATGAAATCCATTTCTGACATAAATAGTTGGGCCCTAAATAATGTAGAAGTTTTTAAAAATCTCAGACAAATACTTGGAATTTTTGTCCAGAGAGTGAGGGTATATATAAATCGGTTTAACTTGTTTCACTTTAAAAAATGTATCCATATTTCAATCGGGAAGCGTATTAATTATACACTCCACGAGAGTATTATGGCTTTGTGCATTTGTTTGTAATACCCAAAAGGAAGCGAGATAGACCCATTGTTAATTATACCGATCGACTTAGAATCACTTTCTGAGTCGATTTAGCCATGTCCCTCTGTCCAACTATTGTTGTAATCAAATTACAGGTCGCAGTTATAGTCCGATCTTAACAAAAATTAGCACAACTAAGTTTTGTCGATCAAGGACGAACGCTATTTAATTTGAGGCAAATCGGTTCAGATTTAGATATAGCCCCCATACAAATGTTGCTCCCGATTTGACTTTTGCGCTATAGAAACCACATATTGTACCTGATTTTCTTTAAAATTGGTGCAACATCTTATAGTCCAACTAAACAAACCTATGGTGAAAGTGGGTAAGATCAGTTCAAATTTAAATATAGCCCAAATACAAATGTTGCTTCCAAAAGTTTAACCATTTTGGCCAAACTATACACTTTATAATTCACCTATTTCGTTCCAGGTTTCAATATATCCTCATACAAATGTCCTTTCCGCTTTAACATTTTTTGTCAAACACATACATTTACAGGATACAAAAATCCTTCCCGTTTTCACTTTTTCACCGAATTGAATTGTATTCGGATAACTAGTGTAGTGTAGTATCATAGAGTCGGCCCCGCCCGACTTTAGCCTTTCCTTACTTGTTTTTGTATGATTTTGATTATGATAATAAAACTAATGATTATAAATAATAAAGTAATAATTCTAAATTGTAGTTAATGAAACCAGTGAATTGGATGAGGATCGTCCGCGATTAATCTCATCTTGATAAGAATTTGCTCCTGGTAACAAAATCTGCTGGGAAATCAGTGCATTTCAATATAAATAGTTCCCAGTCACCTCGTATGATTTTGGAATTTATTATTGGATACGTAAACCTTTAACAGCTCAGTATGTTTTCCTACTTTGTATATTTCCAATTATCCATCTATCAACTACTATCCACCATATTGAGTGGTGCCTTCCGTCGATACAACCACAATGTATGGTCCATATTGCAGACTATAAAATGATGCCAATATCTATTATGAATATGTGAGTGTATGAGTGTGTACAGTAAATATTCAGCGAGAATTTCAATTGTGAAATTTTAAACAAACGTAATTTCATTTCATTTTCAATTTTAACGTTTTTCTGGTCTCATTTCACAAAAAGTGCTCGGGGTTTCGTTTATTTGTTAAATGAATTCCAAAATTAGCAGCGACAGCAAATGTCACTGACACTAATGATGATGGTGGCGCGTTGGACAACGGACAACCTACAACCGAGCTGCTGATCACAATGATGTATCTAATGACTTTTTTGCGTGGTGGCGAGGGCGGTGGGGTGAGCAGGACCCCATAACATCATTTGGGGTACTAGCCCTCGTACAATACTGTTAGTGATGCTGCATGATTGCCTGTCGTCTGACCCCCATTCTGGTGTGGCATCATGTGTGTGCGCGTGTGTGTGTAGTTTCCATTTTGGTTTCAACTCATGGCATTGTTGCTCGTGCTGCTGTTGGTTAGAGCATATTAAAGATTATTAGTGCAGCCAATGTTTACCACCGGCTGTGCCATATGAAAACTTGCTTTGGGGAAATATTGGTTTTGTGTCGTATTATATTTCCATGGCACTCCCCCGTCCATAGTAGTGAGCATTTTTGCTGTAGTCTGTGAATTTTTTGTTTTTTTTTTTTGGTTGTTGGATGGAAACAACAAATTGCGGTACGTTTGATGGCGAGAATAGATCGACCAATTTCCAATTTGCACCAGTCAAAGTTGCAAAGTCAATATAAGCGATTGAAAACGGAAGTCAGAAATGGTATTGATATTGCAAGTCTTATAGGAAAATATATATTATAGATATATCCAAATAAGTGATTTGCTTTTCAAGTTTGTACAGCCCTTTCGCTATACCCTCCACTTGTAGGATGGGGATATACTAACTTTGTCATTCCGTTTGTAACACCTTGAAATATCGAGCTGGGATCCTATAAGGCATATATAAATTATTGATCGTCATAAAAGTCTAAGACGATCTAGCCATGTCCGCCTGTCCGTCTGTTGAAAGCACGATAGTATCTAAACGAAAGGAGCTAGGACGTCCAAATTTGACATGTATCTTATAGTTGTAGGTCGGTTGGGATTGAAAGAGGGCAAATCGGCCCACAGGGAAAAAATTTTCTCTCACAAGGACTGAAAAGAGATAAAATGGTACCTTTCCAACGGCAACAGCTAGAGACATGAAATTCGCTGTGTACATTCCCCTAACCGAGTAGATACATTAAGAGGTAAAATGGGCATAAAGGGATAAAAATAGTGCCAACCAAATGGCCGCAGCTTGAGTCATCCAAACGGCTGAAAAATGAAATTCGGTGTATGCATTCCTCTGACTGCATAGATAGGCAAAATAAAAAGATTTTCTTAAAATTTCATGCTTTCAAGGGATAAACTGGGCACAAATGGATACTAACCAATCGCCTATAGCTAGAACAATGAATTAAGGTGTGTACAATTGCGTCGACACGTAAAATAAACGAAATTCGTACTTTTTGGGGTCAAATGGAAAAGGGGATCAAAATAGTAACAGCCAAATGAACGAAGCTAGAGTCGTCAAATTCGCTGCATACATTCCTCTTATTACATAGACACGAACAATAAAGGTTTTTTCCAAATTCGTACTTTCAAAGAATATAATGGTATCAGAGGGACAAAAATTGTACCAACTAAATGGTTACAGCTAGAATGATGAAATTCGGTGTGTGTGGACTCGTAAAATAAAGAGATTTTAAAAAGTTGTACTTTTAAAGTGGTAAAATAGGAAAAAGAGGATAAAAATGGTACCAACCAAATGGCCGCAGCTTGAGTCATCCAATTCGGTGTATACATTCCGCTGATTGCAAAGACACGCAAAATAAAAAGATTTTTTCAAAATCGTACTTTTACGACAAAAATTGGTTGAATCATGAAGTTAGGTTATGTATATAATAGGTTATGTAGAGATAATGGATTTTCAAAATTTGTACTTTTGGAATTGAAATAGAATGGAAATACAACCAACTGTTGCACACACTATCTACCAATATTTATGTTATTTTAGTTTTTTTTGAAAATTTAAATACAAGAATATTTATTTGTTTAATAGACTTAAAGTATTATTTCGATATAACGGGTGATTTTTTAAGAGCTTGATAACTTTTTTTAAAAAAAAAACGCATAAAATTTGCAAAATCTCATCGGTTCTTTATTTGAAACGTTAGATTGGTCCATGACATTTACTTTTTGAAGATAATTTCATTTAAATGTTGACCGCGGCTGCGTCTTAGGTGGTCCATTCGGAAAGTCCAATTTTGGGCAACTTTTTCGAGCATTTCGGCCGGAATAGCCCGAATTTCTTCGGAAATGTTGTCTTCCAAAGCTGGAATAGTTGCTGGCTTATTTCTGTAGACTTTAGACTTGACGTAGCCCCACAAAAAATAGTCTAAAGGCGTCAAATCGCATGATCTTGGTGGCCAACTTACCGGTCCATTTCTTGAGATGAATTGTTCTCCGAAGTTTACCCTCAAAATGGCCATATAATCGCGAGCTGTGTGGCATGTAGCGCCATCTTGTTGAAACCACATGTCAACCAAGTTCAGTTCTTCCATTTTTGGCAACAAAAAGTTTGTTAGCATCGAACGATAGCGATCGCCATTCACCGTAACGTTGCGTCCAACAGCATCTTTGAAAAAATACGGTCCAATGATGCCACCAACCCATAAACAGCACCAAACTGTGACTTTTTCTGGATGCATTGGTAGCTGTTGCAATGCTTCTGGCTGATATTCACTCCAAAATCGACAATTCTGCCTATTTACGTACCCATTGATCCAAAAATGAGCTTCTTCGCTGAACACAATTTTTCGGTAAATGAACTTTCTTAACAGAGCACGCATTTTGGTAATAAAATTCAATGATTTGCAAGCGTTGCTCGTTAGTAAGTCTATTCATGATGAAATGTCAAAGCATACTGAGCATCTTTCTCTTTGACACCATGTCTGAAATCCCACGTGATCTGTCAAATACTAATGCATGAAAATCATAACCTCAAAAAAATCACTCTGTATAAACGTATAAACGTATCGGTAGCTTTGCCTTATAAGCGTGGTTTGAAATAATAAAAGTATTATATTTATTTATAAATTATTTTGTCAATATGGTTTGACAATACTAAAAAAATATATATATTCCTGTTATATTACTGCACTTCTACGAAAATCGACAGTCTCTGTAGAATGCAATCCATGGTGGAGGACATATAAAGTTCGGCCTGGCCGAACTTAACGTTGTTTTTACTTGATTTAAATATATCTGATTATATTAACTTGATATTTGGAATGTACATTCTCCTGATAGCATAAACGTTCACCATAAATTTTTTATTTGCAGAGGGTGAAATTGGGCAAAAGGGGATAAAGTGTCACCTTTCAAACGGCAACATCTAGAAACATGAAATTCGGTTTGTACATTTCTCTAATCGAGTAGATACATAATATAAAAGGATTTTGCCAAATACGTAGTTTTATGGGGTAAAATGGACATAGGGGTGTGAAAATAGTACCAACAGCTAGAATGATGAAATTCGGTGTATACAAGGCGATAAAAATGGTAGCAAATGGCCGCAGCTAGAATCATGAAATTCGGTTCCATGACTGCATCGACTCGCAAAAAATTATACCCTACACCTCTTCGTGGACTAGGGTATTATACGTTAGTTTCGAGCCAAATGTTTGTAACACCTAGAAATAATCGAGCTACACCCACCTTTAATTTAACCAAGTCTGTCTCTCCGTCCGTCTGCTGTCCATCTAAGCTTGTTCGCACTCTAGAATACACATTTTACATGGGATCATGCCAAAATTTTAAGGATCGTGAAAGTGGACCACATGGGTCCATGTTTTGATATAGCCCCCATACAAATGTACCTCCGATTTACAATATTACTGCTCTAAAATGTACATTTGAAATCGAATCGTCATCAAATTTCCCACACAATGTAACATTTAGACTAGAAGCACCTATTTTGAAAGCCAGCTATATGGGTCAATGTTTTGGTATAGCCCCCATACTAATGGGACCCCAGTTTACACTATTATCGCTCTAGAACCCACATTGGATCTTGAAAAAATTTGCAGATAGTGTTGTATTTCAATAAAGAATACCTACTTTGAAAGTGAAAGTCTTACATCGGATCATGATATATTTCGACAAGGAATACCTGCCGTAAATGAGAAATAATAGGCCCATGTTTTGGAACAGGCTCCGAGTGTTGTTATAGGCCCCCTTTCAAATGTCGGTCCGATTCATTTTATTACTACTGTATAATTTGTATTCGTCTGCCGGAAAATTGTTCAATTCTCATATTATTTACCATATTAAATATGACTAAAGATGAGTCGATACTGTATAACTTAACCTGGGTTTAGTAATAAAAGCGAGGTATATATGCAGGTAGTGGTGTAAGGTCACGGCCATGCCCGACTTTAGCCTTTCCTACTTGTTTTACTTTAACGTCAAAAATGGCTACAATCATGAAGTTAGGTCATTTTGCACTGTGTACGTGAGAGACAATGGGGTTTCAAAGTTTGTACTTTTGGAATTGAAAGTATGGAAATATAACCAACCAAACGACTGTAGCTTAAAATGCACCCACTATCGCCAATATTTAGGTTTTTAAAGAATTTTTGAAGATTTCTGCCTTATATAAGGTCCGCCAAATAACTTTTTTTTTTGAAAATGCTATAAAAAAACTACTGAATATTTTCTTAAATTTCTTTTTTATTTGAAAGTACAATCCTTCCGGTTAATAATGGAAAATAATTTCATTCAAATGACTGCCTCGGGCACCCCACAAATAATAGTCCAATGGTTGAATAGTTGAAAAAAAAAACGTTAGATGGCGGACCCCATATTTAGTTTTTGAATTGACATGAAGTATTATTTCGATGTATATATAGTGTAAAACTATTGGTAGCCTTGACTTATAAGCATGGTTACAATAGTTAAAATTTTATATTTATTTTTAAAATTATTTTTTCGATATATTTATTTGTTTTAGTTTGGCTATATTAAAAAATGTTACTGCACTTCTACGAAAATCGACAGCCTCTGTGGAATGCCACCCATGGTGAAGGGTATATAAAGCTCAGCCCGGGCGGAATTTAACGCCGTTTTTACTTGTTCATTTCTGATATTACTAAAAAATATCTTTAATGACGTCGATATATTAGCGGAAGAGGGAAAAGGCTTAATTTTAAGAGAGACACGGATGGTTGTCATCAAATTTATACGAACACGGTGGAAAAACTTAGACGACAAATTAGACAGTAGTTGACAAAAGTGGCAGGAGAATTTTCTATTGTGAAAACCTTTATTAAAATGTAACTATTTGATATTTATTGCATGTAAATTGTAATTGAATATTTCGTGTTTTATGTACTAGACCCCTGAAGATGAAATATTGGAAATAATAAAATAATAATTTTTATTTTATTATTAAAAAAACTGACCGCAAGCCGAACAGAAGACAAAACTCAACAACATTTATTTTTGAATGTTTTAAAAAAGTATCAACATTACCATACCCAATAAACACTTCACTTTTTCTAGAAGTTTTTGAAGTACATACATAAGCTATTTCGGTGATTGAAACATTGTTCTAGGTATGTGCGTTATCAGGATTATCAAATGACAAGGGTTCATTACTGGAATCAGGCACTTCTTCATCAGATACAGCTGAAAACATAAACTAAGTCAGTATGTATAGTCGATTTAACCATTTATTGCGATTAAATATAATTTTTTCTATCCATATTTTACCAAAAATCTGCACAAATATATTCAATTATAATGATATTGAAAAACCTTACAAATGTATTTATGGTGGGTATTTCAATTCTTTGTTAGGGAAAAATTTTTCCAACCGATCCACAAATATTATACATATTCTAGAAAATTTAGACCCACTAGCTCCTTTCGTTTAGATTATTTTCGTTTAAGATTATTAGGTCGACATTTCAATGTCTTTCAAACGAAATGACTAACATAGCATACACCAATCGCACAGTGGTTCAGCATAAAATCCATCGGCTAAAATTCAATAACTTTTATTTTAGTAAAGAGTTCTGCAAAAAATTAAAATTAGACAAAGACCCAAGGATTATATTGAGATATTAACATTGATAATCGGGCAGTTGGTTATATTTGAGATATCAGCCAAAGTTGACTACTTGTCGTATTTTTCGATTTTAAAGAAAAGTAAAATTCATATTTTTTGTTTTGATGAAAAAAATATTTTTTCGTATTACAAATCGTTACCTTTATCAGATTTAGAAAATTGAAAAAAAAAAACGTAATTTCTTTTTGCGATATTTTGGGGTACAGTTTCTCTCACATTTGAAGAGATTTAGTACTCGAAAAAAATGTATGACTTTGGACTAACATAGATTTGTTTCCTTTGAAAGCCTTTGAAGAATACAATACATATTTGGAAGCGTTCCTCATTTTCGCAGGGTAACTTTTGTCTGCACGAATTTTCACCCTTGGAGATAGTCAAATTTTTCGTAACCACAATTAACACGAGTCATCACACTCTTGATTGTACAGGGTTTTACATCAAGAGGTGTTATTTTGAATCACCCGGTATTTCGGCAGCTGTCACTTGAAGCTTTTATTCCTTTATATAGAAGTAGAAACTACGCCATTACTAAAAATGGAATCCGGAATTCCAATGAAAAATCATCTTAACTGATGAGGCCCATTTCCACCTCGGTGGTTACGTCAACAAGCAAAGTTATTGTCGAGAAGCCTCTCTATCCTCATCGTGTGACTGTTTGGTGCGGTTTATGGTCCGGCGGGGTCATTGGACCTTACTTTTTCGAAAATAAGGTTGGATCAACAGTTACGACGAATTTATTGCGCTATGATTTGAATGGATTATGAATGGAGACGATTAATGATTTTTTTAGGGTCGGAGTTGGGTGGTATTGATCTGGACAACGTTTACTTTCAACAAGACGGCGCTACGTGCCACACAAGCAACGAAACCATTACGCTCTTTTACGGGAAAAGTTTCCGGACCTTATTTCTCGAAGCGGTGATCACAATTGGCCACCGAGATCTTGTGATTTAACACCTTGCGACTTCTTCCTTTGGGGCCACGTGAAAAATAAAGTCTACGACAACAGCCCAGCGTCGATTCAAGACATCAAAGACAGAATTCGTGAGGCTATCGAGGACATAGGGCATTGCGATTTGGTTATAGAAAATTTCATGAAAAGGATATGGTCCTGTAAGCGTGGTCATGGTGGCCATTTGGCTGATGTTGTTTTTCATTATTAACGGCATACCTTCGTCTTTATTATGAAATAAACATCCGATCATTTATCTCAAAAAAAGGAATTTTTCTTTGAATATCAAAATAATACCTCTTGTTGAAAACCTCTGTAAAACTTTAGAGAAAATTTAAAAGGTACCTTGGACGGAAATTCCATAAGAAGTTGTTAAATTTAATTTTATGAAATAATATGCCTCAATTTACACTAACAAATAAATTTCTAGTTCCAGGGCGCAATTTTGTTTTCGTTTGTCTGTCACAGTCTATACTAATATATATCTGGCCTATGCTATTGCTGTCTGAATCATCATTACGGCCCAATTGAATTTAGCATTCGTTTTTCCTAACGCACTCCAAAGCACCAAAGAGGGAGTCGTTGTTGTACGCCTCGGCCCTTGTCTTGTCTAGTCTTTGGCCACAAAAGCTGTTTTGTTTTTCCCTCCATTACACAAACATTTTGGTTTCAATTACAGTTTTTGTTTTTTGTTCTTTCTGATTTTGTTTTCTTAATTAAACTTTTGTGTTCATTAAAATTATTCACAGGTCCCACATGCAATTTATTCTAATATTTTGGAAGAGAGCAAAAAAAAAAAAAACAGGAAAAACAAAACAAAGCAAAACAATTCTACATACATTCATTTCATTTAAGATAAAACAAAAGTAATTTCTCTAACAATTAACCTTTGACATGCATGTTATTACCACAAAGCACAATCTGCAGGCGATGTGAGAGAGAATATGACCTAAATTGGGGCAAATATAGACAGGCTTTTGTATATCCTACAGAGTGTAGTAATAGTGAAAAATAAATTTATTTGTAGTGATAATGTCTAAACAAAATGACTTTTGAACAGATTTCAAATTAATTTGAATATTTCTACCCATGAGTTTATGTCAATATTGATATCAAATATTATATTTTATATTTTTATTTTTAATTTTTCAGACTGAAGAATTGGTTAATGAAATGAGCCAGTACATCACAGAACTGATTTTGTTTTGGCAAAAATTCCGAAATAATTTCCGATTGAGAGGCGATTCCGCATCAAAATCGCACGGATTAGTGTAGCACTCTTCTGAAAGACCTTCAAGATTTGATGTCGAGAGTAATACAGCTGACTTCACCGAATCACACAAATGATAAGGGATTTTTTTTCTCTATCCTGATAATTTGGCCTTATACTGTTGGCTGGGACTATATTACCCACAATAACTAGTAATCAAATTTCATCAAAATCAAAGGAAGTCAAAATCAATACTGGGTCGAAATCTTGAGGGAATTCTCTTAAACATTACATGCATTTTCCAATTGCCCTGATCTTGATTTCTCAAGTTTTGGCTTAAATCCATGATTAAAACTTCAGGTTGAAGGTGTGTCAACCCAACAGGGGCGCCACATGTTGCAAATGCATCCGCAAAACTAATATCGCACAATAGCTCCAAATCTCAGTGCATCTTGATGTTTGTTTGCATTTTGAATTAAAATTCACTCAGACCAAATTGCCAAAACCGAAAGATTCTAAAAGCTTGGTGTACACATGTTATCCTTATAAAGAATTGGTGGACATACATGTACGTTAGGATGGACAGTGGTACATACAGATACAAAATTATTTCAAGTTACTCCCAGAAAAGAAGATTAGATTACACTAAGTGTAATTTTTATAAATAATGGTAATATAAACATATACGGACGCCACTACCTGATAAAAGAACAAAAAAGACCCGTATCTCCCAGTTTTGCCCAAAGTCATGCACTTTGGGGACCATAAAAAAATATCATTTTCTCAGGCTCATACCTTGCAAACCGTTGGCAATTTTGATTTATTCTGTGAGGCAAAGTTATAGCTCTTGTTATAACGAATACTAATTGTGAACATATAAAATCAAAAAAAGATCATCTTCAAGGTCAAAATCGCAAATGTCGTCGAACAAATGTTATAGGCTGTAGTGTGTGTGGTAGCGTATACGTGCTGTTGATTAAGGATAGTATTACTCATACGCACTGTAGTCGGGCTGACAATTAACAGAAACAGTCCAGCAAGGTATATATTTCCTACCTAAACGGTGTTAAGAATCATTCCTAGGAAGTTAATATGTTCCAGAAAGTTGTTTATTGAGATCTTAGGTACATTTTTGTAGTTGATTGCTTCCATGAATTTGGTTTGCTACCTATGGACCTGAAGAGGGGAAAAAAGTTTAAAAAACGATTTTTTATGTCAAGAGCTACAACTTCGACTCAGAGAGTAAATCAAAATTATTTTCGAAATTTGTACATTTGTGCAGAAATGGGGCAAATGAGGATAAAAATGGAACGAATGATTCGACAAAAGTTAGAAACATGAAATTAGGAGTGAAGATTACCTTAATTACGTAGACACCTAAAATTAAAGAATTTTTCAAAATTCGTACTTTTAAGGGATACAATTGGAAATATACATTGTGCCAACCAAACCGCTGATTTTGAAATCATGAAGTTACGTGCATAGACTCCAAACAAAAAGGAATTTTTCAAAAATTTTACTTTTAGGCGGAAAAGGGGGCAAATGGGGATAAAAATTGTACCGACCAAAAGGTTGCAGCTATAACAATGAAATTCTGTATGCACATTGCTTTGACTGTGTAGGCGCGAAAAATAAAGACAGCTTTCAATGTTCGTACCTTTAGGATAAAAACGAGACAAAATTGGCTCCAAGCAAATGACTGTAGCAAGAATCATGAAATTTTGTGTTTACACTCTACTGACTTTCGTAGTACATATTCTTTGTTGAAATATAACATGATCAGGGAAATTTGATAAACTTCTGATGTCAAACATGTGTTCTAGGATGGTAAAAATAAAAATGGGGGCCCATTTGTAAGAGCGCTACATTAAAAAGTGGATCCCTTTCTATGTAGCCATTTGATGATATGCAAAATAAATATTATCATCATCCCATGCAAACTGTGGCTTCTTGAGCGGTAATAGTGTAGTGTGGGGCCCATTTTTATGGGGGCTATACCAAAACATTGACCTATATTGCTGGCTTTCAAAATAGGTGTTTCTAGTCCAAATGTAACATTGTGTGAGAAATTTGATCAAGATCCTGTCCATCATCCTGAAAATTTTGTTCATGATCCCATGTAAAATGTGTAGCCTAGAACAGTAATAGGGTAAATTATAGGGATAATTGTATGGCGGCTATATCTAAATCTGAACCGATTTCCTCCATAAAAAACTACTTCTGCCAAATGACAATCGGACAACATGTGCGACCTGTAGAGTTCAAACAATCTTAGATGGATAGCAGACGGACGCACAAACGGACGGACGGAGAGACAGACTTCGTTAAATCGACTCAGCTTGTGATTCTAATACATAAAGGTGGGTCTAGCCCGATAATTTCTGAGTGTTATATATTCCACGAAGTGGTATAGGGTATAATTACACTTCAAAAACATGATTTTTGGAGGTGTTTTCAGAAGCGTTTAGCTCACTGATAGCTGGAACTTGGAAAGAAATATTTTATAAATCATCATTAAATCATTCAATAGTCATCTT
Source organism: Polietes domitor (assembly GCA_947397865.1). Lineage (NCBI taxonomy): Eukaryota > Metazoa > Arthropoda > Insecta > Diptera > Muscidae > Polietes > Polietes domitor. Next base: position 35,300 of record CANDYM010000536.1, read on the forward strand.
GGTGACTGCATGCATTTATTTTCGTGACCCATCCTAATGTAGATATGTTGAGTAAATTTGTACGTTGAGCACGTGGAATGTGGATATTCTGGGATAAGAGATAGAGAAAAATAAAATTTAACTTGGACAAATAATATAAGCAATATTTACAAATACAGAGAACGAAATTCGTTTGCATGTATGTATATTAGAGTGACTCAACTTTGAAGGCATCAGAAATGGTTGTTGATTTTATCAGTTCAAAATTGATTCGTTATGAAGTCCAGAGATAGATTGTACTGGAAAAGATTTTACTGTTCGGGTAATTCCACAAAATTTCGACCTATTGCTGATTTTGACATATCTCGATTTTGGAGAAATTTGGCGTGTACACCAGTGGCTGTGGGTAGTATACCGTAGTTCAAAGCAGTAAGTGGTTTGAGTTTTACAGTGTCTAAATTGGTGTTCTTAGGGTTTTTGTCAGGAACTATCATAACTTTGGATAGCGTCACCTGATTTTAACGATGTTGGTATTATCCGAAAGGTGTCAACCTACTCAGACATATCCGAAATGTCCTTGTGATTCAAGGAGTCCAAAGATTAAAAATTAATTATTCCATATTTTCATTAATTTGTTTTTGTATTTCAGTTTATATTATTTAGAAAATATCAAAAATTCAGATTAAGGTGACCATAGGCGCAGAAAGTAAAAGTAGTTTATGCGGTATTCACACCAACGATTTTGGGAAAACACAAATGTAGGACTAAAGCTAACACTGGGGTCTGATCCCGGCCTTTTGTCTTATTATTGGTTATACTACAAAGATTTTTGTCGATCTCTTCATCGGTTTAGCTATTAAACAAATTGATTGGTTATGCTAAAAATAATTTCGAATTTAAATTATAGAAAGCCTTTATTTACCATAAAATATATATTTTATTATATTTCATCAACAAAGTCCAGTTTTGACATCATCCTTTAAGGAATTTCAGTTGAAATATCAAAATCTAAACAAAGGGAATGCCAAAGAAATTATATCGAATTTCGTGTCACTCTATTACACTGAGTTTTACACTGGAATATAAATTCATCTGTAAATCTGCACGCACACACAAGGCCACAAAGAAATTCATTAAATTTATAGTTTTAACAAGATGACCATAAACATTTTAGTTCTGAGAATAGAACAAAACAAAAACCAAGAACAGGTCTAATTTTTCTTTTCATTTGTTATGTATGACGTTCGTTTGTAGACAAGGAAGGTAATCCAAGAGAGAGAGAGAGAGAGGGCCATCTCGTGTACTTGGACAATTTATGGTTATTCGCAAAAAAATAGTTATTTTGGTATCGTAAAGCAGAACACAACAACATGAATGAACTATATAAAAAAATATGTAAAGGGTGATTTTTAAGCTATTATCTTTTTGGCAACACTGGTTTAAACAGCTGACACACGTTTCGTTTGCAAATTATTGAATTTTATTAACAAAATGCGTGCTCTGTTAAGAAAGTTCATCGTGCGCTTCCATTTTATGGCCAGTTTAATCGACCCACTGAAGCGGCTATTCGGGCTATTGTGACTAAATTTCGCACCAAATTTACATTGTTGGACATTAAACCACCAACACGCTTACGTAGAGTGCGAACTGAAGAAAATAACGCAGCTGTATCGGCCAGTGTTAATGATGACCATCAATTATCGATTCGTCGCCGTTCGCAGCAATTGGGCCTCTGTTACTCAAAAACGTGGAAATCCCAAAATTGGACTAAGCGGATGGACCATCGAAAATAACCAAAACAAACGGAAAAACACTAACTTTGGATATTTGCAGAGATAACATGAGAGTGTGGCCCAGAGAGATTCCAATTAACACATGCGCCAATATATATGCTAAAAGCAACCACAACATAGGTTGTGGGGAATGTGCGGAAAAAGCTCTCCAATGTGATCTCTCTCTCCTATCAGAATCTCTTAATAAATTTGAGTATCATTGCAAGAAAGAGTAATTATCGACTGTTTTTAAACTTACCACCTTTCTCCGGTCATGTTGAAGGCCTCCCGCACGATCTGGATGCTGGTTGCTATTTTTAGAAAATTATGTGTGAATATGTTCCTTGCAGTGATATGGATTGAAATATTATGACTATCTGTGATTTTTGAATGGAGCTTTAACGTGTTATACAATTTCTGTCATTGTGACTTTAATTTACATGTACAATTTTAGATAGATTTTAATGGAGTAGTTAAATAATTTTTAGGTTTAAGGTTAAGTTATTTTTTTAGGTTTTACAAATTCAAACAAATTTCAAGTAGGAAATGTATTTCAAAAATATCAAAAAATACAAGTGGGGAACGATACCCAAAAGGAATAATTGGAAAATTGTTTGTCGTATTTTTGAAAATATATCTCCTAACTTTACGAGTTGTATAACATGTTAATGTCACGTTGTTATATTCAATGTATACTTAATGTTAAGAAGTTGTTTTTAACTTCTGATTTTAAAATTAGCTTCCCTGATAGATCAATATGGGTGATGCAAAAATTGCTTCATTGTAGTTATGATGACTGCTATGATAAAGTGGATATAGATAACTCCAAATTTTCTATCAATCAATGGTATTGAACGTCAGCGTTGTACATTGCCATGGGTACTTGCGGGTATAGGTTATGTACGGAATCAAATCAGGTTGAGCTTCAGATCCACGACTGCCTTTTGGGTAGCGAGATCTTGGAAGTGATTTGGTTGATCCACCAACAAAAAATTGAGAATTCCAGTAACTTAAAAAGTTTTTTCGGTTGTCAGAAATTCGTATACCGGGCTGGTGTGTAATATTGTGATGGATTGTGTACTCGTGACTTATTTTTCTTGACGGGTACAAGGAATCATACACAGCTCCTGGTAAAGTAGATTTGTGTTCCGCCAAAACAGAGATACTTTCTAGAATTTCACTTTCACTATAAATGGTGTTATTAAAAGTTGATTTTGAAAGGATTACCTTTAAAATATATTTTTGGGCGATTGTAATGTGGTGTTTACTTTAAATTCTTACACTCACTTTTAAATAAAATTAGTAGATCTTTGCCGGAAACTTTGATTTATTTAAACACGACTTTGATGTTTTTAGTTCAAAGGTTTTTAAAGAAAGGAAGAATATTTATTCCAATTCCATAGTTGCTGACATATGATTATGCGGTTGAAAGTAGTAAAGTAAAGCAGTAGTAGTAGCAAAACGTCAAATCTGCTAGATTAACAACGTTGCCACTGCCTACAACGACAGATGTGATTTGCAACATAAAATTATATATGTAACTTTTGTTATGCAAATGTTAGAAAGGTGAGGTGTTTGAGATTTAGAGGAATTCTGGGAAAATAATGAATCTAAAAAACTAATTATTTGAAAAGTTTTTAGTCAAACGAATACCAATAGATAAGTATATTAGCGGGGACATTCACCCTTTATGTACTACTGTGGTGTATATACAATGACACGACCGTACATAGGCTATCAAAGCAATGTACATAGTAATTCTTGCGATCAGCTGGAAGTTTTGACATGTTCAAAGCTGAAAGCAAGTAAATAGACCAAAACAAAGAGCAAAAAAGGACGATTTGGTTCAACTTTGTTCATACTTGAATTAAAAGGTAAGTAATTATAATTAAAGCTGTAGAGAAACCCTTTGATATCATTTTTTTTCAGCCGATAATAATAACAATATTGATGTTGGAGCGAAAATAATTGGGATCGAAATTGTGCAAATCAAAATATGCCGAAGCAGAACAACAATATGAAAAATATGTGTTAAGCTTTCTCAGATATGTTTATATTTTGTTATTTTTATTTGAGAAACATTTCCCGAAATACATTTTTTTGTTCTTTTTAAGTTGGAAGTTCGGAATTTCGGAGGAGGAGTATTTTGGTAAATATGTAAAAATGTATAAAGTTTGTTGTAGAAAAAACCAGTCTACTTAGAGATACGCCGTCCACTACAATTGTTGTTAGAACTAAATGAAACTTAGCACAACGAAGTTGTATGGGATAAGGACGAACGCTATTTAATTTGAAGCAAATCGGTTCAGATTTAGATATAGCTCCCAAACAAATTTTGCTTCCGATTTTACTTTTTCCGCTCTAGAAACCACATATTTCAACAGATTTTCTTCTAATTTGGCAAAACAGCTTATATTTCAACTAAAGACAGTTCTGGTAAAAATAGGATAGATCGGTTCAGATTTATATATAGCTCCCATATAAAAGTCTCCTCCGATTTGACTCTTTCCGCTCTAGAAACCACAAACTTTGACAGATTTTCTTCAAATTTGGCAAAACAACTTATATTTCAACTAAAAAGAGCTCTGTTGAAAATGGGTCAGATGAGTTCAGATATATATAGATATAGATATATATATACATATAGAGTTGTATATAGCTCCCATTTAAAGTTTGAGTTCAAATTTTCTTACAAATACAAATAGAAGTATGGAATTTGTAGTGTATTCTCCTCTTATAACTGCATCGTATATCACCCGCTTCAAATGTAATGACCTTTTTATATCCTATACCAAACCCTATGGTAGGGTATCATATAGTCGGCCCCGCCCGACTTCAGACTTTCCTTAGTTGTTTTAATCTGAGAATAAAAAAATATAAAAACTTCAAACCAATCTTCGTGGAACTTCTCTGATGCCAAAAAAAAATCTGGCCAGTTTTTAAAGGAATTTTTGTGAAAAAGTGCAACCTAATAAACACCACACAATTTTCTGATTGTAAATACAATCTATTGTTCCATACCACATTTTCCCTTTTGCTGGGTTTTAACCCCTGAATCCATTTTCGTCGCATTTCTATGTAGAGATATACGCTTTTGTACATCAATTTTAAATTTCATACATTATTTTCGTCTGTTTATTTAGGATTTTGTTTAAAAGACTTATCTAGTTTTTGTTTTTGTCTACTACGTTGAACTATAAAGGACATACATGTGGACGACAATCTTAAATATGAAGAGACTTAATTTAAATATCTTCATTAATTCATTAGTGCTATCTCTAACACATACACACACGCACGCACACATTCACTTGTCTGATTGTAGGCCTCTTCACATTTATGTGGCTGTTTGTTCGTGTCTTAGTTTAATTGTGGCCATTATTATTATACGAGTATCCTTTAGTTTTAGTTTTAGTTTTATTGTATTCATCGTCAGCAAAAACTATTTGACTAATTGTGTTGTTACACAGAACACAATGTTTTAAATGGAAAATAAGATTTCATTTAAAGATTTGTATTCTTATCAACGGGTCGGCATTAAATGCATTTGCTTGCTAGTGGCTATTGAATTGCGACTGATAACGCTAATTTTGAATTTTGGTAATGCAAGTCTTACTTTATTGCCTCAATTTGTAGAACTGGTCGGGAATAGATTACATTCAGTGAGTTCTAAATTATACGGCATCTTGAGTCCGCATTTTCTATTCGTCTATTCTTGTAATCTTGTAATCAAAGTACAGGTCGCATTTATTGTCAGATCCTAAACGATTTCGTTGGTCAAGGACGGACACTATTGAACTTGCAGCAAACACTATGAAAAAAACAAAAGTAAAAATTATTGTTGGTATTGAGAAAAAATAATTCATAAAATCAACACAATCTTCTGAATATGACGACGATTTTTTAAATCGTTTTTTGTTGGCACCAACCAAATCATATCAAATAGCAAAAAAGTCGCAAAAATTATGTTCTGTGAATGAAATACATATTTCTTATTTTCTATTATCTGTCATCCTGATTGGAAAAATCTTAAAATAAATGTAGAAGTTATGACCACTGGGCGATTCATCGTGAAGTTTGATTATTATGGCACAAGTTTAAGTCCGAGATCCATGCGCAAAATACGCCAATTTGTCCAATAAGATAACCCAAGCTGCTGACGACGAATCGAATCAAATCTTTCTCACAGAATGCTGCTTTTCGTAATATAACTGAAGACTTCGGAGACGCTGTTGTGGCATCTTTCCGAGATGACTTGTACAACGATAGTGAAGAAAAAAATTTCCAAATATGCACTTTTATACATGGCAAGTAAAGTGTGACAAGTAAAAACGGCATTAAGTTCGGCCAAGCCTAACTTTATATACCCTCCACCATGGATTACATTCCACAGAGGCTGTCAATTTTCGCAGAAGTGCAGTAGCATTACAGGAAAATTTAATTTTTTTAATATAGCCAATCCAAATAAAATATAAGAGAAGGCTACAAAACGTTTATACTATATACACATATCGAAATAATACTTCAAGTCAATTCAAAAAGTAAATATAAGACAACAATCTTCAGAAGAAAACAAGTATGGAAAGGCTAAAGTCGGGCGGGGCCGACTATATAATACCCTACACTACTCCCTGCATATACATATACCTCGCTTTGATTACTAAACCCACGTATTTCATGGGATCAATTTTATGTAGTTCATATATATTATGCAGTTACTATAAATTCATATTTGGTCAAATTTAATGAATATGGTAAATAATAAAGTAATTGATCCAACTTTCCAGCAGATATTCCGAGTAAAGTAAATATAACATGATCTGGAAAAAATGATCAAGATCCAATGATAAATACAGATTATACAGCGGTAATAGGATGAATCGGACGGACATTTGAAGGGGGCCTTGAGGCCTGTGCCAAAATATGGGCCTGCATAGTTTTCATTCACGGTATGTACTCCTAGTTGAAACATATAATGATCTGCAATATTTGATGAAGATCCGATGGAAAGGCTAAAGATGGACGGAGCCACTATGATAAACCCCACATTCTATCTCATTACAGTAATAAAAGGCATCGGGAAGGATTTTTGAATCATGTAAATGTATGTGTTTGACAAAAAGTGTTAAATCGGAAAAGACATTTGTATGGTGGTATATTGAAACCAGGAATGATATGACGCGCTTTCACCATGTATGTTTATTGGTGAAATATAATATAGTTTGGCCAAAATCGGTTAAACATTCGGGAGCAACATTTGTATTGGGGCTACATTTAAATCTGAACCGATCTTACCCACTTTCACCATAGCTGTTGTTAGTTGGATTATAAGATGTTGTGCCAATTTTAAAGAAAATTGGGTACAATATATGGTTTCTAGAGCGGAAAAACTCAAGGCGGGAGCGACATTTGTATTGGGGCTATATCTAAATCTGAACCGATCTTACCCACTTTCAGCATAGGTGTTTCTAGTTCAATTATAAAATGTTGTGCTAATTTTAAAGAAAATCGGTTACAATATGTGGTTTCTAGAGCGGAAAAAGTCAAATCGGCTATATCTAAATCTGAACCGATCTTACCCACTTTCAGCATAGGTGTTTCTATTTCGATTATGAAATGTTTTGCCAATTTTAAAGAAAATCAGGTACAATATGTGGTTTGTTGAGCTGAAAAAGTCAAATCGGGAGCGACATTTGTATGGGGGCTATATCTAAATCTGAACCGATCTTACCCACTTTCAGCATAAGTGTTTCTAGTTCGATTATAAAATGTTGTGGCAGTTTTAAAGAAAATCGGGTACAATATGTGGTTTCTAAAGCGGAAAAAGTCAAATCGGGAGCGACATTTGTATGGGGGCTATATCTAAATCTGAACCGATCTTACCCACTTTCAGCATAAGTGTTTCTAGTTCGATTATAAAATGTTGTGCCAGTTTTAAAGAAAATCGGGTACAATATGTGGTTTCTAAAGCGGAAAAAGTCAAATCGGGAGCGACATTTGTATGGGGGCTATATCTAAATCTGAACCGCTCTTACCCACTTTCAGCATAAGTGTTTCTAGTTCGATTATAAAATGTTGTGCCAGTTTTAAAGAAAATCGGGTACAATATGTGGTTTCTAAAGCGGAAAAAGTCAAATCGGGAGCGACATTTGTATGGGGGCTATATCTAAATCTGAACCGATCTTACCCACTTTCAGCATAGGTGTTTCTATTTCGATTATGAAATGTTGTGCCAGTTTTAAAGAAAATCGGGTACAATATGTGGTTTCTAGAGCGGAAAAAGTCAAATCGGGAGCGACATTTGTATGGGGACTATATCTAAATCTTAACCGATCTTACCCACTTTCAGCATAGGTGTTTCTAGTTCGATTATAAAATGTTGTGCAGATTTTAAAGAAAGTCAGGTGCAATATGTGGATTCTAGAGCGGAAAAAGTCAAATCGGGAGCGACATTTGTATGGGGGCTATATCTAAATCTGAACCGATCTTACCCACTTTCAGCATAGGTGTTTCTATTTCGATTATGAAATGTTGTGCCAGTTTTAAAGAAAATCGGGTACAATATGTGGTTTCTAGAGCGGAAAAAGTCAAATCGGGAGCGACATTTGTATGGGGACTATATCTAAATCTTAACCGATCTTACCCACTTTCAGCATAGGTGTTTCTAGTTCGATTATAAAATGTTGTGCAGATTTTAAAGAAAGTCAGGTGCAATATGTGGATTCTAGAGCGGAAAAAGTCAAATCGGGAGCGACATTTGTATGGGGACTATATATAAATCTGAACCGATCTTACCCACCTTCAGCATAAGTGTTTCTAGTTCGATTATAAAATGTTGTGCAGATTTTAAAGAAAGTCAGGTGCAATATGTGGATTCTAGAGCGGAAAAAGTCAAATCGGGAGCGACATTTGTATGGGGACTATATATAAATCTGAACCGATCCTACCCACTTTCAACATAGGTGTTTCTAGTTCGATTATAAAATGGTGTGCCAATTTTAAAGAAAATCGGGTACAATATGTGGTTTCTAGAGGGGAAAGAGTCAAATCGGGAGCGACATTTGTATGGAAGCTATATCTAAATCTGAACCGATTTCCTCCAAATTCAAATTTCATGATAATCGGACAGCAATTGCGACCTGTAGAGTGCGAACAAGCATAGATGGACAGCAGACGGACAGACGGACGGACGGACAGACATCGGTAAATCGATTCAGCTGGTGATTCTAAGCCGATCCGTATACTTAAAGGTGGGTCTAGCTCGATTATTTTTTGGTGTTACAAATATTTGGCGGAAAACTAACTTATAATACCCTAGTCCACGAAGTGGTGTAGAACGTCTGAACGAAATTAATATTTGGACGATTCTGTGATGATCGCTAGGATCTGTAAGAGCGAACTAGTTCATTCAATTGATTTGATGATATAGCGGCTGTAATACAGTGGACCGTTGCTGTATATAGACATACATATATGTGTGTGTGCGTAAGTTTGACAAATGCAAACATTTTATGGTTTTTAGCTAATAGATTCATGTTTGCATTGCTTGGTCTAATTAAGAATTTTTCAATTAAATTCACACATCTTTGAAGATTTATAATAACACTTGAAGGTTAAGATAAAGATATACAGCAAATATATGCTACGCAGTAGTAATAGCAATCTGTTCTTTTTAGTTTATAGTCTAAAATGTTTCTAATGGAATTGAGTCCAAAAAAAATATGAGAAACTCATTACAATAAATATATATTTTAAAATTCCAGATGAACTATCGTAGATTATATTTATTCGATATCGGTCTTGCAATAATAGGTGACCCGTAACAAAATCTAATCCACTTTATTTCGAGTCCATCATTGATCAAATACGAGTCGTTTTCCTGAATTCTTTTAATTTATCACGCCACAGGTGCGTATGAGTTATATGCCTAAATTCCATAATATTACGTATACGCCTTAATGAAAATTTCCCGTTTTATTGCATTCTATTCCACTCGACAAAGCGGATAATTTCAATTTGGCGTTATCTGCACTTGTTACGGAAAATTGATTTCCATTTCAATGGGATTTTTACAGCAATTTCCAGATTTCTTCACATTTTATGTCACCCGAACGAGGGGTGTGGGAAAACTTGTTGAAATCAATTGATTCCGGGCTATTTCCAGTTGAAGTCATGTATATTTTTTCTTTGTAAAATATTGAATTGAAGACACAATCTTGGTCGTTTCTTGCTCTTTATGGGCAAAGTGCAGCTGTGTTTTAGCTTTAATTTAAGATCTTCTTCTAATCCCTTTTTCGCAACTTCGTTGTAGCCATGGCTAGGCAGCAATTGAATTTTTATGTCGCACTTCTAACGAGGGCCAGTCTGAAATGTTTGCTGAAAACTGTTAACTATTGTCGATTGTGTTATCGTCGGCATGGTGGCCACTCGTTCGTTTGCTAGCGCACTCTTGCGTGTTCTGTGAAAAGTACCATAAAAATCTTTTCTGTTAGGCTTTTTTACACCAACCCACCCGTCCGCCGTTGTCCCCTTCCGACTCGTCATATTTCGTAAATTTGCTCAAATAATGTTTAAGTCCTGGTCGCACTACATGCCGGCGTAGGTATAGTAGTAAAGGACTAGCAGGACTAAAGCGTTTGAACGATAAAAAGAAATGAAATGAAAGAAATAAACGAACAGACGCACTCACGAACACGCACACACAGACCGAAGCACAAAGACAATAACAACACTAAAACTGGAAGTAATGGCGCGAATTATTGCATTAAATGTCTGACACCCAGCCCCGGCAAACACACTGGCCCAATTCCAGCCGGAACAGCACCAGGACATCGAGGACATGGCGTAATGGCCATAACAAGAACAACACGAATTACTACTATCCGAACAACAACTATAACTATATAAGATGGCAACAAACAACAACATTCATTTCCTTTTTAGCTTTACAAAGTCTTCAGTTACACATTGAAGCCTCTCGCTTGGCAATATAAAATGCGAGGGGTGGTCCATGGAAGTGGTTCCCAGTATTTAGTTATAGTTATTCCACACAAGTAAGGCAATGCTAAAATCTAAGAGTTCGGTGAGTAATAGACGTTTACAAATGGGGACGAAATATACTCCAATGAAAACTAACCCAAGGGTCCCAAAAATGAACTCATCGAAATATTCTTTGGGCGACTTGACATTTTTAGATATTTAGTTATTTGTATACAATGGAGAATTGTCGAACATTATAAAAATGTCAAAGCAGCCAAAATATTTTAATAGGATAATGCAGTAATTTCATGGGAAGTAATCACTCAAATTTTGTCTCTTCTCTCCCACTTCATCCACAATTAAATTAAACTAAATAAATTATGGAGCGTCTTACTAACACTACTCTAGCTACTAATAACATTCATTTTAGAAAAATTTAAGGTATATTTTCTTGTTTATAAAATAAAAGAAAAGAAATTATAAAAAATATTTTGTGAGACTTCATAATTTTCTGTAAAACTAGAAGAATTAGCTTCAAATTAGAAAAAAAGTTAAAATATTCCCAAAATGTGTGTGATCGCTTCACATGAAATTATTCAATGCTCATATTTGTATTCGTGCACAATGGTTCCAAATTAGTTTTTCCCTACAACAATTAATTAAGTAGATAAAATATCATAACATTTTTTGTTGACATATTAATTAATTACAAACAAGTAAGGAAAGGCTAAAGTCGGGCGGGGCCGACTCTACGATACACTCCACTTTCTATCCGAATACAATTCAATTCAGTGAAAACGGGAAGGATTTTTCCTGTAAATGTATATGTTTGATAAAATTGGTAATTCGAAAATCCGTTAAACATTTGGGAGCAACATTTGTATTTGGGCCATATCTAAATCTGAACCGATCTTACCCACTTTCACCATAGGTGTTCTTAGTTGGATTATAAGATGTTGTGCCAAATTTAAAGATAATCGAGTACAATATGTGGTTTCTAGAGCGGCAAAAGTCAAATCGGGAGCGTCATTTGTATGGAGGTTATATCTAAATTTGAACCGATCTTACTCATTTTTTGCATAGATGTTTCTAGTTGGATTATAAGATGTTGTGCAAAATTTAAAGAAAATCGGGTACAATATGTCGTTTCTAGAGCGGAAAATGTCAAATCGGGAGCTATATTTGTATGGGGGGTATATCTAAATCTGAACCGATCATACCCAATTTCTGAATAGATGTTTCTAGTTGGATTATAAGATGTTGTGCCAAATTGAAAGTAAATAGGGTACAATATGTGGTTTCTAGAGCTGAAAATGTCAAATCGGAAGCGATATTGGTATGGGGGCTATATCTAAATCTGAACAGATCTTACCCAATTTCTGAATAGGTGTTTCTAGTTGGATTATAAGATGTTTTGCCAAATTTAGAGAAAATCGTGTACAATATGTGGTTTCTAAAGCGGAAAATGTCAAATCGGGAGGGATATTTGTATGGGGGCTATATCTAAATCTGAACCGATCTAACCCCATTTCGCCACAGTTGTTTCTAGTTAGATTAATAGGCGTTAAGCCAAACTTGAAGAAAATCGGGTACTAAATGTGCTTTATAGCGCGGAAAAAGTCAAATCGGGAGCGACATTTGTATGGAAGCAATATCTAAATCTGAACCGATCTTACCCGCTTCCATTATAAGTGTTATATATCTAAATCTGGCTATATCTAAATCTGAACCAATTTAATAGCGTTCGTCCTTTATCCATAAAACATACTTAATTGCGACCTGTAATTTGATTACAACAATAGATGGACAGACAGTCAGACATTCTATATATTATTTATATTTTTTTAATTTGTGTCTAAATTTTCGCAGAAGGCACCTTTATTACTTGTGCCAGTTAGTATGATAGTGGTCTAAGTAAAAATATGCTAATTTTCCTTTTTACTTTGATTATATATAACTAATATTTACGTTCGAGTGTACATTTATTGCTTTGCTCTTTTTATAATTAAATTCAATCAAAATATCATCAACAGTCGAAAAAGAAGAAGATATAAATATCACTCTTAGAGTTTCTCTTTTCCCGGACTTTTTCATTTCCCGGGAAACCGGGAAAATTTTTAGCATTTCCCGGGATTCCCGGGAATTCCCGGGAATTTCCACACAACAGAAAAATAAAGCAAATCATGTTAATTTTGCAGTATGTATGTATATATTTATTTTTTTAGTTCATAAGATCAACTATAATACAAGCTGCAGTAAAACAAAAACAGAACAAACAAACAAAAGCATAAGTAAATAATACAAACTTAAGTTATATCTAAAAAGTTAATTAAATTCATTTTGAAAATATGTTTTTAGAACTGAAAGAGCATTAATGGAATCATCAGACAGTCTGTTTCTAATTTTATTTACAAATTGTCCAGTTGTAGAAAATATTCTTTCGCTTTCCAGCATTAAATAAATTGGGGACGTTTTCCGTTGGTTTTCCACTTGCTTCATAAAACTTTAAATCCTTTTTTATTGAGTAATTTGGTCGATTTTTATTCGATGAAACATTTTCATTTGCGTTTGTTATGGCATCACTTAAAATATGCTCAAATGATCTCTCGTAGGAAGGTCACAAATAGAAATATCATCCAATTCTGCAACTTCATCGATGCCGTTGTCATCTTTAAAAATCCGAGTGCAAATGTTTTCAGCGTACGCCACCACATTTTGTTTTGAAGCGTTTTGAAATAAATTATTGACATTCTTGTTAAATGTTGTTGGATCTTTAAGGTACTTTAGTAATGTATAAAGACGCTTATCTCTTCTTTCTTCTATTCGATACTTTAAAGCTTCTAACATTTTTTCACCCAAAGGTGTATGAATATGAGAAATTTGTTGGCATAAAGTTGTTAATATTGCATCCGCTGCTAATAAATTCATATTTCGCCGGCAAAGCGCTTCCACAGCTAATTTAATTGGTTTTAAAATATTTAATAGATCTGTTAGTATATTTATATTATCTTCAATTCAAATCCCAATTTGTTCTAAATCTATAAGAGCTTTTTTAAACGTAAAAACTTTTCTAACATTGGCACCATTGGCACCATACCCAATTCGAGAGATATTTCTTTATTGTGTTCTGCTACAACATATTTTTGAAGAATGCAATTTTTCATTGGGCTTTTTTTGAACATTTTTATTATTTGTCGGATGTTTGCCAATACTACTTTATAATTGTCTTGGATCTATAAGTTTTCAATATTATCAGTATCGACTACAGTCACATCTTCGTGGTCTTCTCCATCTGAGAGTTCTATTTTTTCATCAACTGGTACGTTTGCTTTTTTATAGAAAATTTCGACAACTACCAACTGGATGCCATGACTGAGACAAAATATACCTTCAACTGGGTTTTCTCGGACAAATTTTTTCATTACGTTCGGCCCGTCTGTAATGGTGCTTACGATGTGATTTTCAAAACTAATATTAAAATCATTTAAACGTGACTCCAATAATGCTCTAATTTCTATAGCACCGCATTTACCAGGTATATAAACCATACCCAGATTATGAAAAACCTTTTCATCTCCGTGCAAACATATATTTAGGTATCTCTTATTTCTTATACTTGTCCATTCGTCAATCACAAGGGAAGGGAATTTATTACACTGATCATTTCTAATTTTACCCTTTTGAATTGCTCAATTATAATGTCTTTAACGTGCGATTCATTTTTCGGCAAATTGTAGCCTCGAAGTTTCATGGATTCTTGTATGAATACGCTTCTGGTAATTCCTCTGATTGTGAAACCATCGATTGTGGTCAGCTTTGAAACCAAAGTTCCCAAATTTGTGACGAAGCACCTGATGGGTTCTGACGAAAGGAATAAGCTGACAAATAGCTGCGATACAAATTTATTTCACTAAACCTGACGACATAACTATGGAAAGAAAAAATAAAGAATTTCCCGGGAATCCCGGATGAATTTCCCGGGATACCGGGAGTGCAAAATAACCGGGATTCCCGGGAAATCCCGGGAGAGAAACTCTAATCACTCTGTTACTCTTTTATTGTGTTCATATGTTTCTTTCTGTTTGTCACTCATAATTGTAACAAGTACAAGTACTCATTACTCTCAGTTGATTTAACGGTTACTTATTTTTGTTCTGTCCTTATTAAAATTTAGGTTTAATGTTGAAGTCAAGTTTCTAATTTTGTCATTCCTGGTTTTCACGTCGACAAATAAAGACTTGTGACGGAAAAAAACTTTGTTTCCTTTCACAGAAAAAAATAATAAATAAAATAAAGCGTGGACGAATGCGTCTGTTTCGACACCACATTCTATAAAGCAATAATAAAAAGCATATAACTTCTTGTTTACCGTCTCGAGAGTTTATTAAAATAAGTAAATATATAAATAAAATACCAACAATAGTTACAAAAACTACATACAACTTTATATAGAGGAATACTGGATTAATCCAAGATTCCTACAATATAAAGTTTTTAGACGAACAAACTGTAAATGTTTATATTTATTTTTTAATTTTTCTTGAAAATAAATTATCTTCTGCTATCCTTTACTATTTCGAATTAATTTATTTATTACTTTTTCGAATTAAAATAAAATATTTTTTGTTTAATTTTTCTCAATTTTGAGAAGAATGAAAGTTGTCTAAGTCAGGACATGCGCTGAAAGTAGTGGTTCCCTTGGAGTGGAGATACAAACGATGTCGATTTTTATACCCTCACTCTACAGAGTTGAAGGGTATATATCATTTGGGGCAAGAAAAAGTGTAACGTGACTTAAGTCCATGAGTATGTTTGGACCAAATCCGTTTCACTACTTATTAAGCTGTTTGAGCTATGTCCATCCGAATAAATTTAAAATTTAGCACTCGTAATATGCATATAAAAGATGGCCGATAATACCACGCCTCTTCAGATACCTCCACACAAACGGGCCATATTTCTATGTTCAATTAAAACCAATACAACATCCAGACGGATTTTCAGAGTCAGCAATATTTTGGTATTTGATAAAGTTTTCATAATTAATTTAAGTCTAAAAAATATGGCGGGTTTTGCCACGCCCCTTCTAGCACCTCCCACACAACCTAAAATTAAAGCTTTTATAACTTCTATACGGATGATCGGAATACTGTGATTTGGCAAAGCTTTCTAAGAATATGAATTCACATGGAATATCGAAAAATGGAAAAAATTATTCTTGTGTTGCAGAATTTCGTATTTTCTCCTCAGGGATTTCTTGTGTGGGCTTAAAGATTTTCTCCTGCGTCCAAAGCGGGCTACGCAAAGAAACAATTTTCTGCATTGAGAACCTTCGGCCGACCTTAGGGATATCCAAAGCCGGCTACACAGACCGTGGAGTTTGTCTCATTCGGTGATATTTAATTTTTACTTTGGAAATTATTTCATTGTGAAATATAATTGTTTATCGTATTAAATATTTGGGATTTATTTATTTTTGGGCGTTATTTCATTGGAGTTCATGTCATCGATTTTTTGTTTGCATAATTTGATTTTTATTTTGACATAAATTTTGACTTGGGTAATTTTTAGGGCTATGTTTCGTGGAGCCTTTTTCTTAGCCCCATTTATGGGATTTCTAATATATTTTTGGCTTAATTTAATTTTCATGATAATATTTAATTTCTGGTTCATTTTTGTAAAAGATGTGATGACGAGAATGAAGAGGAGGAGGAGTCGAAGTTCTTTTCCATTTAACTTCCATGGCAATACTGCAACGATTTCATAAGTACGATGAGGGAAAATAAATGTTTAGTGAGCCGCAGAGACTAGCAGAGTTGTGGTCTGTGATTTTCCACACAAAGGACCACTTGCGATATAAGAGCTTAATCTTAGAGAGTTGCGAGAATTCCTGTTTGCTTTATATGAATGTCAGTTCCAGCTGCAAACTTTTGCTGCACCCTTCCTCTCCAATCACCTACACGAATAATAGAACGTATTGTATAGACGGGAAACTTATGCAATTGTTTAATGTCACGTCGCACAGTGGTCAATTTCGCGAGATAGCGGTCAAAACTATATAACTTTTGGCCGGATTGGTATTTTTTTACGCAATTTGTTTTGTTCAATAGGAGGGACTTTAAGCTTCAATTTGCGTGTTCAAACGTAAAAATCGACTGATAGGAACGTAAGTAATGTGGAGTTAAAAATGCATTTTAATTTTTTGTTGAGTTTCCATGTAAAAGTTGAATATTTTGACATTTTAAATAGGTATATTTTTTATAATTTCTTATTTTCTTCAATCGTATTTTACAACCAATACTTATTTATTATTACTAAACTTAATTTTGGTCAGAAAATGCCAACATTTGGCCCCTGACATTTATTTAGTCTCAATATTCACAGGGGCCAAAGGTTGGTTTTTGTGGAAGAAAGCTAATTCTTGTGAGGATTAAACTGAAAAATAACACTGAAATTCCCAACAATATCAATACCATTTGGATATATTATATACAGAACACAGCATCGATAAAATTTTAAGTAAACTTTTACTATTGATTTAAAGTGCACATATATTTTATTTAAATGTATTAATAAAAATTTATACTAAAAGTAGAAACAAATTATAATCTTTAAACTAGTGTTAATTAAACAATATTAGTAAAAATTTCTTCCAAATAGCTTTGATTTTCATTTTGCAGTAGTTGTTTAGCTTCTTCATCTAACTCTAATGAGGTTGATTTCCATTTTTGTCGAATACTGGACATATATGGGTCTGATGTGCACAACAAAATATTAATAAGATCTTCATTAGTACAATATCTGGAAATTTTTCTTGTATTGTGCTCGCGAAAGAATCTGTAGTCTTTGTTCCTTTTTTCTTGCGCTTCTTCTGAGAGATCTCCAATTGGAAGCATATTGTGCTGAATTATTTGTTCCCCATGGAACAAAATTTTGTGAACTGTGGTTGGCATATGTGTCCAAGAATATTTTTGGTTATAAAGGGTTGCTGTCTCATTAGCATACTGACCAAATTTTTTTGCATCTATCTTTTTGCTACATGCTATAACTTCTAATATGATTTGGAATCGTCGTATTAAATCATAATCTACTCCAGTTATAGAAGCTGCAGTTTCTGGATCGGAAAAAAATCTCCTTGCTGTGTTTCCATCATTAGAATTTCCTTCTCCTTGCTTTGGCTGGTCAATTATAAGGCCTATCTCACGGTATTTTTCTTGAATATCTTTTTTTTTTGCTTTCTTTTTTCCAAATTTTCTTTGTTGTTTCTCACTGTTTCGCCTAACGGGCCAAATTCCAAATCGTATCCCAATTTAAGAATATGCTCCATAAAACGAATTCTAGCATGAAGAGGTAACATTCCAAATTCATATGCTTCATTAAAACTATCGTCTTGTGTTGGTGGTTGGCTCAATTGACTTGATGTTTTTAGGCATATGGTGCAGCTTGACGAAGACTTTGTTTCGGTTAAAGCTTGTGCAACTTTTCCATCGATCATTGTAAGTGACATTTTAAAGATAACTTCGATGCATTGGTCATTAAATTCAAATATCACTCGTTGAAGTTCTTTAATTTCATCTCTTATTTTGCCAACTTCTTCAGTTATGACATCTTTAGTTTCTTTTTTGTAAGCAAACTTTATTGGTCTACAAAATTTTGTTGACGAGGGAATTTCATTCTTCCATACATCTATCTCTGCAGCTCTACTAGTTGACGGCTCTGAACAATATACGTTTTTGTTAAACGTAATGGAACGAAAGAAATCATGAATAAATTGGCATCTGATGAATTTTCCGCATTACATTGTTTTTATTGTTTCTGGCCAGAGGACCCATCACATCTCCATTTAGAAATTAAAGTCATGCTGCAATTTTTAACTTCTTTAAATAGTCAGCATCAAATGTCTTTAATAATCGTTCTGCAGTGTGTTCAAGAAGATCCTGCAATTTTATTTCTGCTGAACTTGAAGTTACACTAATAGCAGTTGGTGAAGGTAAGCAATCTTTTTTGGCAAATTCCACAATTTTTTTCATTGGTTCGCTTCCGCAATTCTGTATATTGGTTTTTAGTCATTTTCAAATCCAAAAATAGTGCAAATGCTTCTTCTGGAGTAAATTTATTTTCTTCAGTTGGTGTCGGCATACTTTCTAAAATCCTTTTTGTGCGTCTGGGGCTTGCTTCCACTATTTTTTCAATGATAGCAATTTTACTCTTTTTAGTTTTCGATGGTTGAATTTGATGCAGAAATGAATCCTTTATGATGCTACAAGAAACTTCTTCATTGATATGTTTAAGCTTGCGTCTTCGTGATCTTTCACTACAATTATCAATTGGCTTTGCTGGTCGACCACCTTTTCCAGTTTCCGTGGTAGTTACTGATGGCTTTTCAAAAATAAGTTTATTTCTTAGCCACTCTTGGTTGCGTGAGTAAAACAATTTCTTGTTTCTGGAACATTGATTGTACCGTTTTCTTAAAGTATTTAAAAAGTTTTTTATTTTTAACTTATGAATTTTAATTTCTTGTTTGTCGGATATTTGAAGAATGGATTATTCATTATATGTAAAATAATGTCGTTTTCATCTTTCCGTTCAAAATATATATCAGATAGAACACTATAACTGAATTTAGCCATTATTTAAACAATAATGAATAATAATGACTTTGGATGATATGTACGCCAATCGTTTCGTTTGTTTTCGTGCACTGGATAGCACTAACTTGTGACAGTGCTGTTGTCTCTTTCATTTTTGTGATGTCCATTTTATGTTCTTTCATTCTCGTTTCTAATGTTCTCTTCGTTGTGTTCTATCGTTAATGTTGGTAAAAATTGAATTGAATGTTCTATTTGGTTTGTAAGCAAAGCGAATGTTGTCAGATTCTATTGTCATTTTTGTCAAAATTTTGATACACCCTTCTATGTGGACTAGGTCCAAATATGGGCCAAATTCTCCTAATTTCAACAGAATTATTTTTTGGGTCAATAAGAACTCTTGTACAAAATTTCATCAAAATATATGCATAATAGCCACTTTCACATACAAATAACTTCTCAAAAAATATGACGTGCATTTGTACCGAATATCTTACCTTGGGTCAGAAAAATTGCTGTAGCTCAAAAGTGCAGTCCCGATGCATGGACATGTATATATAGGAATGTAGGGGAGGGTTAGGACTACAAAATAGTAAATTTGTGTTTTGACTCAGCTTGACTCACAGGAGTTGTGCACTATGAAGTAGGAAATTTCCGATAAATTAGACCTTTTTTAAATATTTAAATTGTTCTGAAACAGTAGAGCTTCAATTTTTTGATAGGAAATAAGTTAAGTTACAACACAAAATTTATTTCGTCCAAAAATCTTGAAAACAAAAAAGTTATGATCATTTCAACTTTAAAAATTAACTAAAAATATCATAATTACTAAATTCTGAAAAAGCCAATTTTGGACCACCCTGTTCTCAGTGAAATAGTTAAAATAGAGTTCTAATTTGTTGGCACCCGAGGTTTACTACTGTCTACTTTCATATGAGTCTAATAACTTTAAAATCGGAGAACAAAAACCAAAGGAGTTTTGGCCGCTATCTCAAAATAATGACCACAGTGCGT